>JASGCC010000330.1:0-214705 GCA_030067915.1 Hydractinia echinata | reverse complement strand
AGAGAGAGATGAAACACACAATATTTAAAAAGTTTCCAGCTTCTTACGATTTCCTCAACGAGGAAATAGATTTTCTGGATACCACTTCTATTCTGATCCAGAAACGGAAGACCTCAAAACAAAGCTATACATCAAACCTACTGACACACGAACGTTATTGCACTACAACTCCTCCATCCATATCACACAAAACAGAGTATTGTTTACTCACAAGCCCTGCGCTATCGTTGATAACAAAAGATAATATACTATTCGAAAGAGTTGGACCAACTTAAAAGCAACTTACTATTGAGGGGTTTATAAGTTCCGTATGGTCAACTCAACTTTTAAACAAGTTTTAAATATGAACCAGGAGGACGTACTTAACAATAACATAAAGAAACTCAAAGAAAATAAAAACAACAAAGCCAACGGGAGAAAAATTAATAACAAAAAGAAACGGAGCAAACTCGACGAAATAAGCAGCGGCGTCCATAACAATGACGTTTTGCCCTTTATCATCCCTTATCATAGAGCGTTATTCCTGTGAAAAATATTTTTAAAAACATTGGTCAATCATTATAAACGACAGAGAACTGCATAAAGTTTTTCCAAACAAACCTTTATTGCATTCACAAGACACAAAAACATCCAGGACCACCTTGTCCGGACGAAATTGGGGACTGGTGACTAAATCTCTGGCGGCTGAATCATGCTTGTAATAGAATATGAACTTTTTTAGAAGTACGAAGGAAATACCATCATTGATATAAACTGTGTTTTTTAATAAACGTTAACTTTTTTATAAAACACAACGATCACAATACACTTTAATGAAAAGAATACTGGGAACTAACTTGTTCCGTCATTTTATGAAGAAGTGTAACGAACAAAGGTACCGTTAATTCTGAAACACAAAATACAACAACGTCGTGACATGAGCTACCATTACCAACTCTCTCAAAAAGAAGAGAATCCATATCACCATAGCAACTCATTGTACTCATGATATGGGAAAAAAAATATTTACAATTCGTCGAAATCGAACGACATTTAATAACGGTCTGTTACCACGACCATCCAACAACATAGAGACACGTAATTATGTCCCAAATCAACTTCTAAACGACACTTGACACCTAAACTGTTTTTTCAAATGATTTTTATAACGATTTTACACTAAAAAAATAGTATGTTGATAGTCTCGTAGTCTTAGATTATATGTGATTTCTTTTACAGCTTTTATAAAAGTAGAAAGCAAAATTTAATTGTTTTCTTTTCGTAAACAAAACTGAATTGTCGTGAAAAAAGCGGCAATAATTATAACTTACGCACGTGTTAGAGCTACGCTCCCATTGGCTTATGCTTATTAAATATTGCCATTTATGAACAATCGGGTTTTATTGTTATAAAAACAATCCTAGTTATTTATTCAATTCCTTTGGAAATTGGAATTGAATAGAGTAAACACGCATAGTACATAGATCTGTTGGCGTTGTGTATCCTTCTCTTTTGGTACATCCATGTTCAAACCAACTAAAATTCATTTACCCCCATGAGCAACAATATGCACCTACATGTGCCTCAAAATATCAACAAAATATTACTGTAGAACGGCTTGTTGACACCAAATCCTTCAACAAACGTAACGCTCATGGACACCTTTGCGACTGTCCAACTCTGAAATTAGCCGTACTAAAATCCTAAATTGTGTTTTACTTATAAAGAGACCTGAGTACAAAGTTGCAACCCGGTTCTCTTAAATTGATTATAACCCATATCGCTGTATGGCAACAACTAATACTCACATTGCGCTTTTTTGAAAACACGAACAACAGTCGACAACGGCCGCTTTAACGGCCTTCAACTATATATGGCAGCACATGTCTTATAATCGACTCTTTTCACTCGAGTAGCTGTCGTAGCAAGACATACACACGCAAGATATACATACGCAAGATATACATACGCATCATGAAGTCAAAACGATCCTTTGAATTTGTTCAGTTGCACGAAAATAAGAACGGTAAGTTTGAAAAAAGAAAATTGTTTTTACTAACTGATGAGAATACCTAAACCAAGGTATGGCCCACTATCACGAGGAGTTATTGATTAGTCCGTGCTAGGACGGTGCCGAAAAACAACTTTGTTTTACCGTTATAGTGTTCAACATTTTCAAGACCGGAGTCAAATCATAATGGCGTGCAACCTGATTGGCTCGAAATTACGTCCATGTTATATACACACTCGAAATCTCATTTAAAACTCGCTATTACTCGCTGCGGCTTAAAAATCTTCCTTAAATACGTCGAGCACAAAGAAAAATGAATTGTCCGGCAAAGTTGGTGATAAGAGGTGATGTCTTTTATAGATAAGAACGGCAGATTGCTGCCTATTCATGTTGCTACCACTTCTGAATTGCTCGTTCAATCTGAGCCGTGGCAGCAGCACGAAATGGTGTGGATTGTGGCGTGTTCGCGATTGCTTTTGCCACCAGTCTTGCCCTTCCGGTGGAACATCCAAAAATAAATATCGTATAACCCTGGAGGACTTCGGAAGCACTTACTGTCTTGTCTGACCAATGGTGAATGAAAAAGTTCCCCTCAATGAAACGAAAAAGCAATATACGGCTAATCCAGTCTTTCTATGTAGAGCTATATTGTTCATTGTAGAATGCATATGACCCCGAATAACAAATCAGAGTTATGATATGGTCAGTTGTGGAAAATGTTTCCGAGTGATTTCCACAGGACTGTGAAGATATCTGATGAAGTCTTACCAATAAAAAAAATAAAATGGTTTTTGCCAACAAATGTCTTTGAAGGAAAATAAAAACTGTTACAATTAAATAGAAGTTGTTTCATTGTGATAATTTTGCATATTCAGACTTTCCAGCGATTTCTTTCACGTTAACTTTTGAAATTTCCGATTTTTAGAATTATTCGATACGGCACCACTGCTTTTTACGGCTTCGGCTGACAGGGCACAACATAGCGTAGGGGCGGGAGAAGACTCGACAATTCTCACTCGAAAAAAAAATATTTTGTGCAAGGTCAGAATAAGCTAAAAGAAACGTCCATACAGACAGTACAGTGGTCAAGACAGAATTCTAGAAGGTACTGTGTGCGTTTGAATATTTCTCAGCCACAGCTAGTTAGCTTTTATGCTAAACAGCTTGTCAAATTTTTGTGGAGTTAGTTAGCCTACGTAGCTAACAAGCTAGTCCCAGGGTTACAAAAATGTGATGAAAATTGTGGATGTCAATGATTGTGAATGAGACAAATGTATAGCTAAGAACAAAGAGAGAGAGATGTGCATATTTTACCATAAACATATATGAATAATAGACAGGGTATATATACATATACCTGTCTATTATTCCAGGAGGGGGACATGGCTTAGATGGAGAGTCCTTGGATTACTTTAATGCTCATTTTTGACCACGCAGACCAATTAGGTCCGCGCTCTACCAGACCAACTCCCTGCAACATCCAACGGCCCACACAGTGTGCCATATCCCCAATTTCCCTCGCATGGCTTGGGTTAACCCAGGGCTATGGTAACATCCACCAAGGGAATCAAACCCCGGCCCCCACACAAAGTGCGAGAGTGTTGGTGCTATATTATGTGCACCATTGTTGTGTGTGCTGTGTCTTGTGTCTTGTTCACAGTTCAGTCCACCATGTTGTGTTGTTTTGTGATTTGTGGTGTGACCTCTGCCATGGAGTGTGCACTCTAAGGTGCGAGTGCACACACACAGGTGTCTTTATTGTATGTATGTGTATGTGCATGCATTAATGTATGCCTATGTGATTAATTATAGGTAATTAGTTTTTATTACCTCCTTAGGGAGTTGGTATACTTCACATGCACACACCCTTTTTTCAGTCAGTATCGACAAGACTCTGGAAGAGTAAGATGTACCCTGTTGTAGTGTACCTGTTTTTGGAGTGTCCACCTTAGTTTGTTGTTGTGGCACTGTTGAGTGCACAGTAAATGAGTTGTTCATTTACCGACCCTTTTGCATCCTTTGCTTGCCCCCTTTGTTTACTTATGGTGTGGAAGTATAGCCACTGTATTTCTAGTGAGTTATGTACTTGTATTTTTATATACTTTTGAAAGGCACTTTATTCCGCCATTTTGTTTTCTAAGTTTTGCTGTGACCTTATTTGTAGCTATATGTAATAATGTTTTAGCGAGTTGCAAGACACTCTGTCGAGAAATTGGTCTTAATCCCCCCGCATTCACAAAAGTAGAAATACAAGCAACATTATTCGTTGGAGTCTTTGTTTAGAAGGATGTCAGTCAAGGATGACAAAGACCTTGACTTGATAGTTGAACCCAGACAGGTTCAGATAGTTGAGCCAGGGGAGCTGCCCCAGGGAGTGATACCACCAAATCAAGATGGGCTAATAGGAGATGCCCCTGATGATCTTGAACATGGATCATGTCACTTACAGACCCGTAAACCTACAGAGAAAGGGAGAGTGTATAAGTTACAGTGCTTGACAGATGACAAATTAAGGATTTATAGAGAGATCTCTAGGCGTTGTAGAGAAGTAAACGACTTGTTACCGTTGGGTAATGTCATTGCTATAGAGGAAGCCATGCATCAGTTTAACGACCCTGATCAATAGATTCAATGACGTAAACGAACAATGTATACAATTATCAGACCCCGATGATAAAACAGTGCAGGATTGGTATGATGAAAAGGACGAAGAGATATTCAATCTTCAAACGTGGAGTAATCAAGGAGCTATAAAGGTTGAAGCAAGTTGCAGAACATGATGACACCAAGAATAGAGCATCATCTAAACGCCAGCACTACCTCATCACTTAAGGATAAAGTAGCCAAAGAAGTTGTTAAACTTTCGGTCAGACTGGAAGCTATGGAAAATCAGTCAGACCAAATTGTTTATCATCAAAAGGTGAGGTTTGAAAATACCAGAATACCTTATGATACAAAACCAATCCAACACAGAATTGAGACATAAATCATACTTCAGAGAAAGTCTAGAATTTAGAGAGCATAAATGAGAAGATATGTTGTGTAAACTTCTCAAACAACAAGCGGCTCCTGAAGTGGATATAGAGAAATTTAGTGAAGACCCAATTTTCATTATTTCATTGCAATGTTTAAGGATAGTGGTGGAATCTAAAAATTGATGACCCTGGTCGGACGACTCACCAGGCTTATTAAGTTTACTGCTGGAGAAGCACGAGAATTAATCCGTCACTGTATACATCAACCATCATATATTGGCTACGAAAATGCTATTAAAATGTTAGAAAAAGATATGGAAACAGCCATACCATACTAGCCAGCTATCGAAAAGAGATTAAGAACTGGCCTCCTGTATAATACAGCGATTCAAAAGGATTCAGAGACTTTCACAATTTTCTCATAAAATGTAAAAGTATCTGCATGGGTCAGCACCTACACGTTCTCGACACTCCGCATATAATCGGCATTGTTGTGCAAAATTACCAGGTGTACTTATTGATCGTTGGAATCGTCAAGTTGCTTCAAAGCGGATAAAAGGTAAAGGTGAACCAGCCTTTGAAAATTTTGTCGAATTTGAAACTGCACTGATAAATGATCCGCTGTATTCGCGGGATGCCGTGAAACAGTTTGTCAGCAAGGAAAAAGACGCAATGGGAAAAGGCCAGAAAGGTTACAAGAGTCTCTTAACCTATTGTCCTATATGTAAGGTTAATCATGATCTACACAATTGTGAGATTTATCTAGGTTATAACGTTGACGACCGTAGTAAGATTTGGGGGAAAGAACAAAACTCTGTTATGGCTGTTATCAACCAATCACACCAAGCCACAGTGCTAGAACATGTAAAAACCGACGTAAGTGCAGCACATGCAAGGGAAACCACCCAACTGGACTTCACGGATTTAGATTCAAAAGGAAAAATGAAGATGAAAAAACAGAAGGAGATAGAAAAGATGACTCTCTCGAAGACATCACACCAAACCCAGAATTTATCATGTTCTGCATCTAACTTAGGTGAAGTAATCAGCATGTGTGGTAGTACCAGTCAAAGTCACGTGCAAATCGTCTGGTAAATGTATCGATGCTCTTGCCATGTTAGACAATTGTAGTCAAGCCACCTTTGTGACAGAAGCATTAGTCAAGAAATTAAATGTTAGTGGTATCATAGAGATATTATTAAAAGAGAAAGAGACACAACGCGATAATTCTCTATTCAAATTCCTATTGTTAAGACAAACAATGCGGAGAAGGCCCGCGTCACTAGGTTCCAGCTCATTTTGTGCGTTTCTCGCAAAACGACTAATTACCGATTCTTTCAGTATAGAATCCCGACAATTTTACTTGTAAAATATTAAGAAAATAATCAGGTTTTCCACTGAATTCCGCCAAAGTTAATTGGTTTAAAAAGCTCTCAGGGGTTTAACCCTCGCCTTCGAAATAATTTACCTGCACAATTTTCAAGAGAATCAGTTGGAGAAGAAGCTCGAAGGTCAAGCAGCCATATTTGTTGTTGTCGTATGTATAGAAAAAACAAACGTGTTTTTTTTTCAAGAAATACTGAACGGAATATGAATCCTTCATAGATGTACGAAGGTAAGGTTTATTCTTCACTTTAGTAATAACCTTTAAGTGAAGGGACGATGGCTAGCCAAAGTTTAAGGCCAAAATTCAACTGTAAATTTTCGGTGTTGATAAAGTGTCCCTTTAAATATACTCGGTGTATTATACCACCTTTTTTTAAGTAAAAATGGCGGTCTTGGAAAACTCGTGACTATAGCTAGCTATACCCTCGAGGAGGCTAACCACATAGAATTTAAATTTTTATTGAAACTTTACTCTATCATCACAAAATAGATAAAAACACAGCGAAATTCATAACACCTACCAGCCTCATCCGAATGCCACTTTTTTATATATTACCTAAAATTCACAAGGATGGCAACCCTGGTAGACCAATTGTATCAGCTGTGAATTCACCTACGGAAAATATAGCAGAATTTTTAAATCTTTGTTTACAACCACTCCTACCCAAGCTGAAATCTATATAAAGGATACGAAACACTTTATCACACGCATAAATAACCTACCAAAAATAAAGAAAAATGCTATTTAGTGTCGGCAGACGTTACGTCGCTTTATACCAACATACCACACAAAGAAGGTGTGGACTCGTGTATACACTTCATGAAAATTTTTCAACATCAACTACCAAACTTTACATCAAACGAACAAGTTACACGCGTACTGTTCTCCTTTATTTTGGAAAAACAACAATTTTCAGTTCCTTGACGAAATTTTTCTAAACTAATAGGAACTGCTATGGGAACGAAGGTTGCACCACCATATGCATCTCTTTTTCTCGGCTTGTTCGAAGAAACACACATATTTAAAAAGTTTCCAGGCCTTCTTACGATTTCCTCCATCGAGGAAATAGATTTTCTGGATACCACTATCTATCTTGATCCAGAAACGGAAGACCTCAAAACAAAGCTATACATCAAACATACTGACACACGAACGTTATTGCACTACAAACTCCTGCCATCCATATCACACAAAACAGAGTATTGTTTACTCACAAGCCCTGCGCTATCGTATGATAACAAAAGATAATATACTACTTCGAAAAGAGTTGGACCAACTTAAAAGCAACTTACTATTGAGGGGTTATAAGTTCCGTATGGTCAACTCAACTTTTAAACAAGTTTTAAATATGAACCAGGAGGACGTACTTAACAATAACATAAAGAAACTCAAAGAAAATAAAAACAACTACAACGCCAACGGTGAGAAAATTAATAACAAAAAGAAACGGAGCAAACTCGACGAATAAGCAGCGGCGTCCATAACAATGACGTTTTGCCCCTTTATCATCCCTTATCATAGAGCGTTTATTCCTGTGAAAAATATTTTTAAGAAACATTGGTCAATCATTATAAACGACAGAGAACTGCATAAAGTTTTTCCAAACAAACCCTTTATTGCATTCACAAGACACAAAAACATCCAGGACCACCTTGTCCGGACGAAATTGGGGACTGGTGACTAAATCTCTGGCGGCTGAATCATGCTTGTAATTAGAATATGAACTTTTTAGAAGTACGAAGGAAATACCATCATTGATATAAACTGTGTTTTTTTATAAGCGTAACTTTCTTTATATAAGAGCAACTTTCTTCCCCCATTACCCACTCTATTATAACAGGGAAACTTGATATACCTCGTTATCAACCTCGTCCCCAGGGTCTTGTGGCCCCTGAGCCGTTATTACGGAGTGGCCTTTTCGCCGCTATCAACTTATCAACAAGGCAAAATGCCCTGGGAACGAGGTTGCACCGTTATAAAACACAACATCACAATACCTTTAATGAAAAGATACTGGGAACTAACTTGTTCCGTCATTTTATGAAGAAGTGTAACGAACAAAGGTACCGTTAATTCTGAAACACAAAATACAACAACGTCGTGACATGAGCTACCATATACCAACTCTCTCAAAAAGAAGAGAAATCCATATCACCATAGCAAACTCATTGTACTCATGATATGAAAAAAATATTTACAATTCGTCGAATCGAACGACATTTAATAACGGTCTGTTACCACGACCATCCAACAACATAGAGACACGTAATTATGTGCCCAAATCAAACTTCTAAACGACACTTGACACCTAAACTGTTTTTCAAATGATTTTTATAACGATTTTACACTAAAAAATAGTATGTTGATAGTCTCGTAGTCTTAGATTATATGTGATTTCTTTTACAGCTTTTATAAAAGTAGAAAGCAAAATGAAAGTGAATCGCTAATATGAGAAAACGTGAAAAAGTTTCGCCAAAATATCAATATGTAGGATCGTCATACTATCATCACCTTCTCTGACGCGAATCATTATTTCTCCATTATGTGTCCAGAAAGATTCAATTTTCTTTAGATTGTAGAGTTTTCTACACTTATGATATATATTTCTGTATGAGGCACATAAATTTTCAGTTATGTAGATTCAGTTAGGGTATCCTTTTAAAGACTTGAGATTTTGTTTTCGAGCCTTGACTTTTTCACAGGTCCGACGGTTAATAAATCGTACTATTACCCTTTTCGGTTGGTCCTTTGCCAACGACGGAAGCCTATGACAAGCTGCTATTTCATTAATATCTACTTTAACTCCAAAATTGTCAAAGAGTCCTAGAACTTCAGTTTCCAGATTATCATCTCCGATGTCATCAGTTAGACCTGCTATTTCCAGATTTTCACGCCGTCCATACTGATCTAAACTGGTTATCTGCCTCTCTAAGCGTTTGATAGTTTCGTTTTGTGCTCTTGTTTGTTTATCCAAGTCAATGTTTTTCTCCTCTAAATTAAAAATTTTTGATTCTAATTTGTCAAATTGAGCCTTCACTTGGGTGACTATTTCATCTTTCATACCATCCATTTTTTCATTTAAGCGTTCAAGTTTATCGTTGAACTTTTTCATTTCGTTTAAAATATTTGAGATATCAAACGTTGAACTTGGTTAATCGGTTTCTTTCGAAGCTCTTGTCGCAAGCATAATGGCAGCTGTCAATGTTTACCAATACGAACGTGTTTGTTGGAGTGTAGTAGAAGAAGAAGTTACTTGCTGTGAAAGTCAAATTTTAAGGTATCAATTTTCAGCGTTTAATACGCTTTACTCCAGATTTACTTGTAACTGCACGTCTGTACTCTACGGAGGTCAGAACGGGAAAAGTATTTCGGAAAGGTATGTGTTTTGCTATTCCTGCGGCACCAAAAATCCTTCGAAAAACAATATCTGCTCTCAGTGTGAGAAAGATATACATTTTATATGCAGCAGTGTGAGTATTGAGGGAGAAAACATACAATCAGGTTCTGGATTGCCATCAACAAGAACAAAAAAATCAATTTCTTTATGTATACACACCATTTGAAATGGAAAGGAGTGGTAAGTGGCCTGTTATAGCTAGCTATTTTTTTTCCAAATAATGTGATGTCTTTCTTGTGAAAAATGTGAAATCTGACAATACGTACAAAAATAGTCACAAAATGTCATGTAATAGCTAAGCTTGCTACTGTAGCCTAGCTATCATTTTAAATATGATGGTATAGCCAACTTGCTAAATTTTATCCAAAGCATATATATTTATTTAAAGTTTAGCACACAGAATAAGTAAATTTTTTTGGTTATTTTAGAACCCCGAAAAGAAGAAACTTAAAACTGAATTTCGAAGGATAAAGGCAAACAATGGTACAATGGTACAAGACTAAAGTCAAAATCATCCAAGCAGAACGAAAATGTTTCCATCAATATAGGAATGCTGGAATGGAATGAAAAACAATTTGAATTGAAGCAAAAGAGAGGAAAGCAGATTGTTTTACGCGTGGAAAAGGATATTAAATACCGGAACTTATATGATAAGGTTATAGATAAATGGAAAGCCTACTATGCAGAACTTTTTAAATGAAGAAGACATATATAATTTTGACTTATGAAAGTGGAACTCAAGCAATGTTCTTGCCTGGTACATCAGAGTTATTTACATTGAGACGGTACCAGGAAGAATTAGGAAAGGATTATAAACGCATTGTGTTATTTTTGTGTAAAAAAGCAGATATTGATCTCCTGGAACATATTAAACAAACCAATATGGAAAATCTCTAGAGGACTATAACTATTCACCAGACAACCTGGAATTATAATGTAACCTTCCCTGCCTAACGAGGATCATAATGATAATGACAATCTACAAGAAAACAATAATGCATTTTAATAGTTTTCTTTAAGTACATGTATTCAAATTCCTATGCAATATCTTTGGCCATGTGAAAGTGCTTTGTATACAATAGATTTTATAGATTTTATTTTAGGATTCTAATAAATTATTTTCTCTATTGATATCAAACCTTTAAGATCTAACGTGACTAACTACTATTTTTGACTATTTGCTTATGCCAGGGCTACTAATTTTTTTCATTAATTTTTAGTATATTTAATTATTAACCCCTAATTTATAAATTTCTATATATATTTTATAACCCCTAACTTGTAATAACTTACAAAACTTATAAAAAGCGTGTATATTTTTTTGTAGATATTTTCGAAGTCGTTTTATCATAGGTAATTTTTAGCACTGACTTATCATTAGAACAGGGTAGAAACATAACGAGTTTTGAGCCTTGTATTAACAATTCCTTAACATTTTTGGCTTTTTGAGCCTCATTTTTCGTTCAAGTCATAGACAATTTTTGCATGAAATATATTTAAAAAACCTATTGGTACTAGATTGACATTTTGTTTTTGTAGGAAATTGTCGAAATTGACCAAAAACAATTTCATGTGATTCTCTTGCTATGCACTTGTTTAATCTTTAAAGTATTTTATTAACCTCTAATATATACTTAAGCATACCTTTGGTAGATATGTACATGACACTTAAATCAACTTCAAACATCCATCTCTATAATACCCGACTTATTGAGACAAAGATGTAACTGCAAGTTGTGGCTTACGAATTTCCGTTGATTTTCCCATCTGTGCAAAGCAGTTTCTTGATCCAGTCTAAGTTACGTTATTATCTCTAACATTTTTACCAAATTGTGCATATTGATTTTCTTGTTCGTCAATAGACCTATTTCAATATCCATTTCCATTCCGCAAAATACAACATTGGTTAAGCTCCAACTAGCTAACTAGTAGTAACCAATGCTAGTGCTAGTGTAACATATAAAATCCAAACCAATCAACCTTAGCTAGCTAAACACTAGTAAAAAAATATAAACCAGCAACTTTAATAAGCCCAATGGGTATAAAATAAATGCCAATTTCTATTTCTTTTACCAAAAGTTCATAATTTGCCCATTTGACAAGTTAATTTGAGAAATAATAAAAGTAAACAAACTTATTGTGCATCACTTCGATGGAAAATTAAAATTGTCTCTAAACTAACCTCGTTTTCATGTTAGTATGTCTATTCCGACTGTGTATTTTGCGGAATGGAAATGGATATTGAAATAGGTCTATTGACGAACAAGAAATCAATATGCACAATTTGGGTAAAAATGTTAGAGATAATAACGTAACTTAGACTGGATCAAGAAACTGCTTTGCACAGATGGGAAAATCAACGGAAATTCGTAAGCCACAACTTGCAGTTACATCTTTGTCTCAATAAGTCGGGTATTATAGAGATGGATGTTTGAAGTTGATTTAAGTGTCATGTACATATCTACCAAAGGTATGCTTAAGTATATATTAGAGGTTAATAAAATACTTTAAAGATTAAACAAGTGCATAGCAAGAGAATCACATGAAATTGTTTTTTGGTCAATTTCGACAATTTCCTACAAAAACAAAATGTCAATCTAGTACCAATAGGTTTTTTAAATATATTTCATGCAAAAATTGTCTATGACTTGAACGAAAATGAGGCTCAAAAAGCCAAAAATGTTAAGGAATTGTTAATACAAGGCTCAAAACTCGTTATGTTTCTACCCTGTTCTAATGATAAGTCAGTGCTAAAAATTACCTATGATAAAAGCGACTTCGAAAATATCTACAAAAAAATATACACGCTTTTATAAGTTTTGTAAGTTATTACAAGTTAGGGGTTATAAAATATATATAGAAATTTATAAATTAGGGGTTAATAAATTAAATATACTAAAAAATTAATGAAAAAAATTAGTAGCCCTGGCATAAGCAAAATAGTCAAAAATAGTAGTTAGTCACGTAGATCTTAAAGGTTGATATCAATAGAGAAAATAATTTATTAGAATCCTAAAATAAAATCTATAAAATCTATTGTATACCAAAGCACTTTCACCATGGCCAAAGATATTGCATAGGAATTTGAATACATGTACTTAAAGAAAACTTATAAAATGCATTATTGTTTTCTTGTAATTGTCATTATCATTATGATCCTCGTTAGCAGGGAAGGTTACATTTATAATCCAGGTTGTCTGGTGAATAGTATAGTCCTCTAGAGATTTTTCCATATTGGTTTGTTTTAATATGTTCCAGGAGATCAAATATCTGCTTTTTTACACAAAAATAACACAATGCGTTTATAATCCTTTCCTAATTCTTCCTGGTACCGTCTCAATGTAAATTAACTCTGATGTAACCCAGGCAAGAACATTGCTTGAGTTCCACTTTCATAAGTCAAAATATATATGTCTTCTTTCATTTAAAAAGTTCTGCATAGGTAGGCTTTCCATTTATCTATAACCTTATCATATAAGTTCCGGTATTTAATATCCTTTTCCACGCGTAAAACAATCTGCTTTCCTCTCTTTTGCTTCAATTCAAATTGTTTTTCATTCCATTCCAGCATTCCTATATTGATGGAAACATTTTTCGTTTCTGCTTGGATGATTTTGACTTTAGTCTTGTACCATTGTACCATTGTTTGCCTTTATCCTTTCGAAATTCAGTTTTAAGTTTCTTCTTTTCGGGTTCTAAAATAACCAAAAAAATTTACTTATTCTGTGTGCTAAACTTTAAATAAATATATGCTTTGGATAAAATTTAGCAAGTTGGCTATACCATCATATTTAAAATGATAGCTAGGCTACAGTAGCAAGCTTAGCTATTACATGACATTTTGTGACTATTTTTGTACGTATTGTCAGATTTCACATTTTTCACAAGAAAGACATCACATTATTTGGAAAAAAAATAGCTAGCTATAACAGGCCACTTACCACTCCTTTCCATTTCAATAGTGTGTATACATGAAGAAATTGATTTTTTGTTCTTGTTGATGGCAATCCAGAACCTGATTGTATGTTTTCTCCCTCAATACTCACACTGCTGCATATAAAATGTATATCTTTCTCACACTGAGAGCAGATATTGTTTTTCGAAGGATTTTTTGGTGCCGCAGGAATAGCAAAACACATACCTTTCCGAAATACTTTTCCCGTTCTGACCTCCGTAGAGTACAGACGTGCAGTTACAAGTAAATCTGGAGTAAAGCGTATTAAACGCTGAAAATTGATACCTTAAAATTTGACTTTCACAGCAAGTAACTTCTTCTTCTACTACACTCCAACAAACACGTTCGTATTGGTAAACATTGACAGCTGCCATTATGCTTGCGACAAGAGCTTCGAAAGAAACCGATTAACCAAGTTCAACGTTTGATATCTCAAATATTTTAAACGAAATGAAAAAGTTCAACGATAAACTTGAACGCTTAAATGAAAAAATGGATGGTATGAAAGATGAAATAGTCACCCAAGTGAAGGCTCAATTTGACAAATTAGAATCAAAATTTTTAATTTAGAGGAGAAAAACATTGACTTGGATAAACAAACAAGAGCACAAAACGAAACTATCAAACGCTTAGAGAGGCAGATAACCAGTTTAGATCAGTATGGACGGCGTGAAAATCTGGAAATAGCAGGTCTAACTGATGACATCGGAGATGATAATCTGGAAACTGAAGTTCTAGGACTCTTTGACAATTTTGGAGTTAAAATAGATATTAATGAAATAGCAGCTTGTCATAGGCTTCCGTCGTTGGCAAAGGACCAACCGAAAAGGGTAATAGTACGATTTATTAACCGTCGGACCTGTGAAAAAGTCAAGGCTCGAAAACCAAATCTCAAGTCTTTAAAAGGATACCCTAACTGAATCCTACATAACTGAAAATTTATGTGCCTCATACAGAAATATATATCATAAGTGTAGAAAACTCTACAATCTAAAGAAAATTGAATCTTTCTGGACACATAATGGAGAAATAATGATTCGCGTCAGAGAAGGTGATGATAGTATGACGATCCTACATATTGATATTTCGCGAAACTTTTTCACGTTTTCTCATATTAGCGATTCACTGCCCCTCCCACTTTTTCGCGCCAATTTTTTATCATCATCCGCAATTTATCTGTAGTATGATCGACCCATCTCGGGCGATCATCATGCAAAATGGTAACGGAGTGTATTTGTTGTTCTCAATCTTTTTTCATGCAGCATGCTGGTTTAATTATAGTTACTTTCCTTCCCATTTCAGCGTTTCTAAACGTTGTTATCCGATTTGTCTATCAATTTTGCTATATACCGTTTGAACAGTTTGGGGGTGACTTCTAGTGTTGCTTTGTAGGGGACTGTGTGTTTTTGCGGGTTTTTTTCTTCTCTCACTTTGTGTATTTTCTTTTGTGTTTGAACTATTCATTCCATGCCTATATCATTCCCTTGTGGTATAATGCGAACGACCTGTTGCGAAAACCCATTATGCTGTTAAATCTGATATATGTAATTTGTGGTGTCATATTAAATGTAATTTATCAGTAAAGAAAAGTAACTAGAACTTGAGGAGGATGATGAAAACCAGCTGGAGCTGCATGAAATGTTTCAAGAAAGCTATGCCTTTCAATGACCTATCTGACGAAGTAACAAACTCACTATGCAAGGTAAGAATATTGATATTTCTTGTTTTCCAGAACCGTCACCTAGAAACATCAATCTCTTTAGGGAGATTGAAGGAATTGACATTGAAAATGATGCAAATTCAGTTAAAAACATATCAAATTACTACTCTTTGAGTGAACTCAACAACCTGAACAATAATAAAAATCTGCTCTCTGTTTTCCACTTGAACATAGCCTCTATGAGATTACAATTTCACGAGCTTCAAGTACTTCTGGCAAATTCGAATACGAAATTTGACTTTATTGGAATTAGTGAAACTGGCTTCAGAAAAGCACAAAATATATTTGACATAGAAATGATGTAGTTTTTCAGACTGTTTTACTAAATCATCAAAGGGAGGAGGTAAGGCTTTACATTTGCTGACAAATTTAACTACAAAAATAGAGGTGACCTGCAATTTTACCAAGAAAAATCACTAGAATCTGTTTCATCGAAGCCATAGAACAAAAGAGCCAAAAAACACTATTGTTGGCTGTATTTATAACATCATTGTATGCTGCCTATTAATGAATTCAACCTCCATATGTCAAGATCATTAGAAATTTTAGAAAGAGAAAATAAAAACATTATTCTACTTGGTGATTTTAATATTGACCTAATGAATTCTGATATTCAAACAGAATCCTCAGAATTTCTTGATCTAATTACCTCAAATAGCCTACTACCTCTTGTACTCCGGCCTACACGTATCACTTCACACTCCCAAACCCTTATAGATAACATCTTTACAAATCTTATAAATGTGCCTGTTACTGTTGGTAATCTTACTTTTTCAATATCTGATAACCTAGCTCAATTTGCAATTTTTAATTCTCCAACTAAATATGTCATAATAATAAATCAACATGTTTTCGTAATTTCAAATAACTTTGATAGGGACAGTTTCATTTTAGATATTTTAAACTTCAATTGGGAATATGAAACATCTAATCTCAATGTTTATGATCAGACATCATTTCTTATTGATAAAGTAAACATAATTAGTAACAAGCATGCTCCTCTTCAAAAAACAACCTCCAACAAAAAAAATCTCACAAAAACCATGGATAACTAAAGGAATTTTGACCTCAATAAATGTTAAAAATAAATTATATAGAAAATTAATAAATAAAAAGGGTCGAGCTAATTATAACAATTTACATATACAATTTAAAACATATAAAATTTATCTCACTAAAATTATGAGAGCTAGTAAAGATAATCATTATAAAACATTATTTTTTCTTCAAATAAAGATAATGTTAAAATAGCTTGGAGAGGGATAAGAGAGTTAATTAATTGTAAAAACAAGGAAAAAGCTTCCCCCAGTTCTATTCTCGTTGATAATCAGCTAATTAACAATCCTCGACAAATTGCAAATGTCTTCAATGATCACTTTAGCACAATAGCAGAAAAAACTAAAAACAAAATTCATCCCTCTGCACAAAATGTTAAAAGCTATCTTGGTCATTCAGTCACAAACCTCGTCCCAGGGTCTTGTGGCCCCTGAGCCGTTATTACGGAGTGGCCAACAATGACCCTGGAACAGGCTGGTCATGTGACACAAAAATGCCCAGATATACTGGGCATTTTTGGAAATTCCAAAGATAATGAGATGCAAATTCGGCGCTCGCCTTAAAAGCAAGATTTAGAAATGGCGGGCTTGATTGTATAATATTGATTGTTCAATGTTGGCGAAAGGCCTTTAATTTAAAAAATGTTTTGAAAGTTTGTTTCCATTAAAATTAATGAGCTCTGGCTAGCTAGCTGGACTGTGTACTATATATAGGTACCTAGCTAGCTAACGTGACATCCTGAGACAGATTTACTCAACCACATATTTATAAACGACATATTCAATGGCTATTTATTTTCCAGGAAGGTGATTTTGTTGAGACATGTTAAAAATTGTATGAGAAAATCTGGGTACTCTAATGTTGCACACAAATTTTTCTAAGATGCACAACAATTTTTCAAAATTAATTTTTTTAAATCAAAGCTACGAATGACAGGTTGCAGTGCTAAATTTAGGGATTATTCTTCGGATCCGGGTTAACATGCTTGACATTTTCATTGAATTCCGCTTTAAAAATTTATGGAATCTTGCATATTTCAACTTTATACTCTAAGTAAACTGCCCCTAGTAGCAAAACCTGATGTTTTATAATGAAATGACTACGCAAATCAACTGCAGTGATATAGATTGCCAGCATTGAAAGAGACCGGACGTGTTTTAATTTGCTCTACAGAAATAATTTAAAAATATAAATCGTGTAAAATAAAATCAATCGTAGAAAAATAAATAAATAGATAATAGCTAAATAAAAATATGGAGAAAGAAGACAATCTAATGATTTCAGTTGAGCTAGTTAGAGGTATATTCAAAGAAATGTTTCTACAGCAACAAAAATATATTTTGAAGATTATTAGTAGTAACAGGGCAATTCTGAACGACAGACTTGATAAAATGAACTAGAAGAATTAAAAGAAACATGTACTTGCTTAAAGGATGAGAATAAAGAATTTAAATCCAAAATTACAACAAACGAAGAAAGGATTAAAAAACTGGGAGGATGTGAAAAAAGATCTGGAGGAGAGTGTTACCGTAACACAAGACATACAGGAAAGGAAAATTGAAGAATTGGAAAAAAGGGTAAAACACAGTAACCACGAAGAAGAGAAAGATAGAAAGAAATTAAGAGAACTGGACCAGGAAGATAGAAAGAAATTTAGGCAGCTTGAAGATAGACAGAGACGGAACAACTTAAGGATCAGTGGGTTGCCGGAGAATGATGGTGAGAGCTGGGATGACACGGAAAAGAACGTATTGGATTTATTTGAGAATAAGCTTGGAGTTGGAAATGTGATTATTGAGCGCGCGCATAGGATTGGAAAAAAGAACGAGGAGAAAGCAGAACAAAACACTTATGAGCAAGAAGATGTGCAAGAAATCACCAGCCACGAACTATTGTTTTGAAGCTTCTAAATTATAAAGCTAAGACCGAACTTTTAAAAAATACTAATAAACTCGCAGGGACAGGAATTTACATACACGAAGACTTCTCGTATGAAATAAGAATGATTAGAAAGAAACTGTTTGGTGAGAATGAAAACACACAGGGCGGAAGGAAAGTATGCTATAGTGTTGTATGATAAGTTGATAGTTCGAGAATTTAGGGATAGGATTGATAATGCTTAATTTTTTTGCACATAGCCTACTAAGCCTACAAATAATTTTTAGTAATTAATTTTTAATTCTAAAATGGCAGAACAAACGAACTACGAAAACTTGGAATTCGACCCATTCCAGGGTAACGAAACTGTACTTTTAAACGATTTAACTGATCCAGACAAAAATTTTATAATAATGAGATAACTAGAAATGCAAAATATTATAATCCAAATACAGACAATCTTTCTACAGAAATAGATATAAACTCTTTTTCAATACTTCATCTTAATATTAGAAGCATACAAAAAAACAATTGAAAATTTTAAACATCTTTTACATAACCTGAAAGTCACATTTAAAATCATTTACTTTACCGAAACGTGGTGTAATGATATAAATATAGAGAAAAACTCAAATTTTCAATTGCAAAATTACACAATTCATCAAATTAGAAATTGCAAAAAGAAAGGCGGAGGAGTGTGCATGTTTATTCATAATTCTATTCTATTCAACCTAAAATCAGACACGTGCGCTAACAATAACGACTGTGAGTCATTAAGTATAGAGATAATAAACAGAGCAACTAAAAACATCCACATGCATTTACTCTACCGGCCACCTGCAGGGTCAATAGAAAACTTTGAGAATCATGTGAAAAATATTCTTAAGGATCACAAAGGTCTGTCTGTCTGTCTGTCTGTCTGTCTGTCTGTCTGTCTGTCTGTCTGTCTGTCTGTCTGTCTGTCTGTCTGTCTGTCTGTCTGTCTGTCTGTCTGTCTGTCTGTCTGTCTGTCTGTCTGTCTGTCTGTCTGTCTGTCTGTCTGTCTGTCTGTCTGTCTGTCTGTCTGTCTGTCTGTCTGTCTGTCTGTCTGTCTGTCTGTCTGTCTGTCTGTCTGTCTGTCTGTCTGTCTGTCTGTCTGTCTGTCTGTCTGTCTGTCTGTCTGTCTGTCTGTCTGTCTGTCTGTCTGTCTGTCTGTCTGTCTGTCTGTCTGTCTGTCTGTCTGTCTGTCTGTCACGCGAAATGTCTACCGATTTTTAAAAACCAGGGGGTTGTTTAATCAAAAATCTCATTATTGATTAAAATACATTCAGGAAATTAATTCATTTCCTTAAATAATTTAATTATTTTAATTTACTAACCTTAATTAAAAAAATAAATTAAGTGATTAAAATGAATGCATTATTTAAATACGCCATTTTTAATAATAATTATCCCCGTGATCTCAATCGCCAATTTCGCTCGGGAGCCACAGAAAAGAAATAAGACAGTTTTACTGACAATTTTATTACTTTGTTTTGACCGCTTGCACGTAGTCTACCAATCAAAACGGCTAATTTTTTGAAAAACCAATCCAACATTTTCGCGGCCTAGCGATGCCAACGAAGGAACATGATGACGAAGGCCATTTTGGTTTTGAAAGTGGTCGTGGTCAGTGAAGATTCTAGGTCTGTTTGACCTTTTTGTTCTTCTAAAACCTTTTTATTTTGTAATATTTGTTTTCTATATGTTTTTACATGTTAAGATAAATATATTGTCACGTTTTTAGCCATGTACAAATCTTAAACGCCACCATTTTTAGGATTTCTGGCTAGGAACGAAGATTTTTAAGGATCATTCTACAGTCACCTAGCTAGCTAGCTAGCTACCCTATACTATTCACTTTTTATAACAGCTTTTTATCCTAGCCAATTTTACTTATTTTTATGTTAAAGTTGTTAAAAAGCTAGCTCCTTTAGCTACCTCTGGATAACAAGTGAAAGTAGCCAAATGCACTGTGTTTGGCTGCAACACAATTCTTAGTTCTTATACTAAATAAATGCAGTTAGGCGGCTACCACCTTTATTACTGTTATGAAAACTTACGCTGCAAAATAAAATTGCTGAGTATTTTAACTGAACAGGATAACGTCGGCCGTTTTCCTGAAAGTCTCAATAAAGTTTTTTAAATATTGTGTTACGTCTATACTCATCTCTGCGACACTGTTTACCTGTACTAACCGCTTAGTCCAGTGTTAGCAAGGAGCTGTTTCCTCTTTTTGTGTTGTGATAACATATTGTTTTGGAAAGACTATTACACCTAGCTATATGGATGTTTCGCATTGTTTACCTGTACTAAACACTCAGCTTGGAGTAACATTTCTTTTGAACTTCCACCGGGAACATTCTCCGAAAAATAAAAAAGGTTGTCCAGCTGTTTATTGCTATGACGGGGGTAACAACGAATTGCAATCTGTGTTTTTATTTTAGCTTAAAATGTGGAATTTTTGAAAAAAGATTACACCGGAAACACCATGAATTGTGCGCACTTTACTCAATTTACTACATACCATATACCTGTACTAAAGCGCTTTACCTGAATGTGTGGCACAGTTGACGGTTCTTATTAATCACTCATTCTGGTGTTCAACGCGGGGTAACACAATTACTTGTGGCTTAACCCGGTGTTTAAGACAGAGTGTATCCTGTGTCATGATTAATTTGTTAACGTTTATTGCAACTTATTCTGCAAAAAAAAATAATATTGACTACATTAACACCCAAAAATTTCGGTGGGACAAAATTTCGGATTTTTTTCTGTCCGAATATTAATCCATCCGAAATTCTGAGTTGTCCGAAATTAATTCCTGCCGAATTTTTTCGAAAACAGTAGTTTATTTCTATAACCTTATAACTTTTTTCTATAACCTATAATACCTTAACTGTATTCATGCAGAGGCAGGCAAAATCAATCCACTCCACCTACAAGCTCAAAAAGATGCTGTATGTTAAAAAATTGGCCCATTTAAACTGAAATTTGGCGAGTTTTTTATTGACAGAGTAGTGATACAAGAAAATAAGAAACTGGGTTGCACCAATCTGACAATTTCAATCATGAGAATTGCTCATTATGTTTTCACATATATGTATCTTTGTCAAAATTGAATATACTGTCAAAAATTGTTTATCAGTGTCCCTGAAAACGGCTAAATTCAGAAACTCACGAACTTTATGATAATAGTGGAAATAATTTTTGACTCAGATTTATAAAATCAACCTAAAAACATGTTATAGCAAGATTCAAGTCTTTATTTCAATTTTATTTTTAGCAAAGAGTACGGTTTCGAACAAGTATTTTTTATAGCCCACTTCACTGGGCACCTTAACAGCTATTTTCCACTTTAAGAAATTTTCCATGGAACGAAATAGACAGAAACGGAACAGAAAATCTTCTACTTGTAAGTTCTATTTCATAATATTGCACATTTTTATACAGAAAGTAAACACACTTTGCACAATTCTCACAAAATGAAATAACCTGATTGGCTAAATAATTCTCTACTTGTCTTTTTCGTACACAACGCAAAGAAAAAGTTAAACTTAATTCTAATTTGTTCATAACTGAATAGACAAGAACATTTTCTGTTCATGTGATGTAAACATTTTAAGTATGCATACTCAAATATTTTTCTGTTCCTTTCCATTCTATTCCACAGAAAAAATTTTTGAAGTGAAAAATAGCCTTTAGCTTATATCCCTTTTAGTACATGCTAACTTTGCAAAAAATTAGTTTTCGTAAAAATTCAAAAGTATTTCGAAAATTAGTTCTTGCAAAAACTAATTCTCCAAAATATCCCTTAAAGGGATTCCTGCCTCAAAAATGATTTTTTTTATATGTTGTGGAGAATAAAAAGTTGTTTATCAAGTTTTTTGGAATGTTTTTAAAAATCTTTTTTTGTTCTCAAGATATTAAGCTTCAAAGATTTCCAGCTGACCTTATGACATCATCATTGATGATGTAATAAGGTAGTAATAAGGTAATAAGGTAGTAAGATATCTTGCAAATTTACTTAATATTAAAACTTTTAAGCAGTGTGGACTTATGCTCTTGATTATATCTTGGCATGCGCAAAGTTTTAGTTTAAGAATGGCCTCATCTTTAATTATATGTAGAAATGTGATGTCAGCATTTTTTAAAACTTATAAGATCCCGGATTTTGAATATTTAAAATCTTGAATAATTTGAGAAGGAAAAAAAATTTTTAAAAAATTATAAAGGGCTTGATAAACAACTTTTTATTCTCCACAACATATCAAAAAATCATTTTTGAGGCAGACTTGCCTTTAATTTCTGCTGTTTTACATAACAGAATGTGTAAGGCAAACTTTTATTATATCCAAAGCTGTCAACTTATTCCAGAAATTAGTCTGCCCTTCTCTTCACTTCCTTGTTTTTTTCGTAGGATTCAAAACGCCACAAAAATATAAACTTTTTCCATAAACTGGATTTGAAAT
The DNA here is from genome assembly GCA_030067915.1 of Hydractinia echinata. NCBI lineage: Eukaryota > Metazoa > Cnidaria > Hydrozoa > Anthoathecata > Hydractiniidae > Hydractinia > Hydractinia echinata. Next base: position 191,857 of record JASGCC010000330.1, on the reverse strand, counting down.
CTAACAATGAAATATCTAAGTTCAGCAAAGAACTATCTAAGTTCAGCAAAGAACATCTTTATTCAGGAAAGCTAGCTAAGCTATATTAAAGTATTATGTAACCTGCTAATAAGACAGCACACCTTTTTTTAAAGTTGAAAGACGCTTATTGCAGTGACCAAGATAATTTTTCTTGTATATTTTAGTCGTGAGATATGTTAGTACATGTTAGTACGATTAATGCCCGCTAAAGTTCCGCCATTTTTAGTCGCATAAATTAACGTATTACGCGTTCGCATAATCTGGCCATATATTGGCCAAAAATCACTCAACGATACCAGGGTACTTTTCGTCGTCTTCTCTCATATCAAAAAGACAAAAAACCCTGAGGACGAGGGTGGTCATGAGCCTCAGTGCTGAAATTTCTCTGTTAAGTAATACTTACACCTACGAATACGAAAAATACAAATCTAACATCAAATTTGGGTTCCAAGACCAAGTCAGACCCTCCACGTATAGGTATCAAAATAGTGTTGTTTTCATCACATAAGCCTCACGGATGAAACTTTTCAAGTGAGTAGTACTAAAGCCTACGAACACAAAAAACACAAGTCTAACATCAAATTTGGGTTCCAAGTCTAAGTCAGACACTATGAATATAGAGCGATTTTCACTTTATAAACCTTATATGGCTGAAACTTGTCAGGTAAGTAGTACTAACAGCTTCAAATACAACAAACACAAATCTAACACCGAATTTTGGTTCTAAGTGAAAGTCAAATGAATGAAGCTATGAAATTAAATTTCCGCTTTATAGATACGCTATGAAAGGGCAAAAATCAGATGAGAGGTGTGATCGGCATATCATCAGAACTACATAAAACAGATTTTGCATCTTGTGAAAATCTTGTTTTTGCTGAAAAAAAGGAATGAACATGTCAAGTTTCTGATTATCATTTTTAGGTTGCAAAAGTAGATCCCATTAGTCCATATAGTCAAACAACGTTTTTTCAATGTTGTATAGACGTTGGAACAATGTGAAAAAACGTTGTTTGCTAATGACGTGGGTTCGAAAACTGGATGAAAGTAGTAACATTAAGAAAATTACATTCGTCATCACTAAATAATCCATATCGTCCCCATCGTGTTCATCGTCACTGTCGTACGCATCCTCTTGCTCTTCGTCATCAAAATCTAAAAACGATGTACTTAGAAATAATTGTGATGCAGTTATAGTAAAATACCAACAGCTTGATACAAACTGATCTCGCTCATATTTCATCACAACATGACAACTGCTTAATAATTACACATATCACATATGAAAAACTTACCCTCTTCATCTAGTTCATCTTTCACAACATCAACGATTTTGAGAGCAACATCTCCATCAAACCACTTTAATTGATAGCTTTCACCATGCATCACTCAACCGTATGATAATGGATCATCAATGGAAGCATCAGCTAACACACAGCTTGCCAGATCTGGTGACGTAACTTGTTCTTCTCATCTTTTCTAGTTGCACTTTTAAACACGGAGGTAAGGAACTTGCATCCATCTTCTTCATATGATGTACTAAGGACTCGTTTTTTCCCTTTTGGTTTGTATTTTTTTCGGAAACATGTCCAAGCGATCTTCATCCACAGACATGAATGTTTTTTTTCCATAAATGGAACACACAAAAGTTTTAATTATTTGAATATCAGTATTAGAAATAATGTCATCCCAGTCACCAATTCTTGAAAGTACTTCTTGTGCAGCATTGTTTTTTTCAAGAATTTGAGAGTACGTATTTTTCCTTTGCGGTTGAAAGAAGCTGTGTAATCACATCCAGCTAAAGCATGATAACCTGGTAGTGCTTTACAAAGTAATTCGCCACAATTCTGGAATATTTGGTTTATGCTGATATACCTTAGGCTAATCTTTGTAAACAGCCCCACTTCCAACCAAACCTTTTTACCGATATTCATAAGATGCATGCAATTAAGAGTTATGATCAGCACATCTGTATCTACAATGCGTATCACCACGTTAACTGGTGAGGTAAGTTGTTTCAAATGAAATAGATCATTTTTGAATCAGCTTCCTTGTGCGTGCACAAATAATCCTGTTCTATTCTTTTGATCATTTTTCCTTTTTCAGCAGTAAAGGAATAACACACATCGCCACAGTTGACAAACAATTTCGTTTTATCCAATATTGCCACAAATAAATCATCATTTCAATAGCTAGTAAGGAATTCTACTAGGGAAAATTGATCCTTCCTCAAAGCTTGTAACCAATTGTCAGATCTTTTCTGCTCAGCACCCGTGATTTGATAAGCAATACTTCGATTGTCTGATCTCTTATCTCTTTCACAATCCTTGATAGAGGTCTTATTACTTTATCAAATACAAGGTGAATCTCCTCGCCTTTTTGTTTGCAAACTCAACGTAATATGTGAGATGCAACTGAACCAAATGTTGATGGCAAGTCAACGAATAAATGAAGAAAAAACATTTCATCAATTATAGTGATTGAGCTAGTTACTTTGTACCTTCCCGATTCTGATGCAACGGTTTTTGATTTTCTATTTCTTTATTGGTTCTGAGAATGTGTTAGGATTTTGTTGCATGATTCAATAAAGTTTTTTCGAGCAGCAGTACTCATATCTTCGACTTTCAATAGAAAATTTGTAGTATCTTCATCTGCAGCCTTACCAGTTCAAATATTGAAAAATTCAACTTTATTGATATTTACAGAGAATGGATTCATCGTATCTGTAACAGCTCTCGTCAGCTTTTGTGAATCTTTACAATTCTGCTTATTCTATGTGGTTTAAGATCTTCTGAAACATCTTCTTTTCTGGAAAGACCCAACTCTTCAAATACTTTCGAAATAACAGTAACTCTCAGGGAATGGCGTTGTACCCAACGCTGTCTGGCGGATATGGAATTGGCCAAGGCTGATATTCCACTTCGTTGACAAGCTGCATCTGCATTCACTGTTTATTCTAATGTTAAATCTATTGGGAGCCTTGAAAACGATTTTGAAGTACGTTTCAAAGCAAAAACAACCATTCTGGAAATCTTTATAAACCTCTGGATTTGTCTCCTTTATCTTTAGAAGATTATCATGGTAGATAACAAGCCAACGAGCGTAATTGTGATGATTGAAAGTGAAGAAGTAACTTGCTAACTGGGGTAGTATATGTAGAGGTCCAGATTAACTGTTCGAAAACTTCTAGCAAATTCATGATAAAGATGCATCATTTCGATATATCCCATCCAATACTGTGCAGTTAAACCGTGGTGACCATTTGTAGTGTCTTGAACAAAAGCTTGGTATTTCTTCAACAGATTTTCAACTTCTTCAGAGATTCACTTTATGATAGCTCTCGTTTAGATTTATTGGATACGAGATATGTTTTCAAATCTTCAGTAACTAGAAGTTCTTCTTCCAATGACAGCTGGAATGCTTCGAAATGCAAAATTTCCATCGCTAGAGCTAAAAGCTGGTGAACTCTTTTGCTTCTTTTGTACCCTTTCCCAGATAAAAATGATGTAAGGTATCCTTTTTCAATTATGACATTCATTGAGCAAGTATGGACCTCCTGATTCTGCAATGTATTTCCCAATGACACCAAAAAATTTCTATATGAAAGGCACCTAATGCTACAAAAACATTATCAGAGGTTGGTGCTTCTTTCGTCTGTATTTCTAACGCCATCTTTGCAATAGCTAAATCATAGGTTACACAAATGTTTTTTCTTTTACATTCTATAGCCATTGTTTGAGATCTTTTCAGCGTTTCTTTCGCAACAGCACATGGTGTAGGTGATAGGTTGATCTGAGGCAAGTACCAAACCTGTTCTGTAGCTTCAGAGTCTTTGGAGTAGAATGAATTCCATCCTACCCACATCGGTGTCTCAGATTGGAAAAAAGAAACCTCAGTCATCCATAACACATCTTTGAAGAGTGAAGAAAAAAAAGAATCTGGTACACGACTTCTTGCCAAATTATCAAGCGGTAACAAAGTAGTCAAAATTAAAAAAGATTTGTCATACAACCTGAAAACTGAAATTTATTGAAAGCCTCTTTAAAAGCATAACTATTTTCTTACCATCCATTTTTTTTTCTTCGTCAAGTTTACAGCAAATCTTTTTTCACATTTGCTCAGTCAGTTGAAAAAATGTAGGGAGCAAAATTAGACAGGGAAAGAATGAAGTAGAAAAACACACGATTGATACATTTCCTAGACGGAAGAAAAAAATTTCTAGACATAGAAAAAGAAGAAAAATTCGAAATGTACAAACATGCAACACAACAAAAATTATTATAATTGTAATTTTGATAACTAAGAAAGCTGATCAATTCATATTTTTTACTTTTACAAAAAAACCTTTGTGAGGGGTCTGACTTGGACTTGAACCCAAATTTGATGTTAGACTTGTATTTTTTGTATTCGTAGGTGTAAGTACTACATACCTGAGAAACTTCAGCCATGAGGCTCATGACATGAAAACAAACCCTTTTTATGGTGCTATGTTAGTGGTCTGACACGACCTAGGAACCCAAATTTTATGTTAGATTTTGTATTTTTGTTATCACAGAAGATAGTACTACTACTACGGTCTACTATTAGGGTCTTTTGAGTGTTATATTTTGGTCCCTGGAACCTAGAGGAACCCTAAAAACTCTGACAAAGCAATTTTAATTACTGACCTGAAAAACAATAGATTGAGAGTATCAAACCTTTGAGGAAAATGACATGAAAAGATCCGTTGGTAGCTCCTGGACTAGTATGGTCTCTTTTTAATTTCGCGTCCCCCAATTTGCTCACATATTGCTCCGAAATATTTCGCGCATAGTATTTTTTTGTCGCCAGCATTATGTTTCTTTAGGTGTACTTGATTCGACCATACCATATCACGCAGCAGATGCAGAGAAAGTGTTCACCTTGAAAAACAATACAGCCAATATTAGGTGAGTTTATACGTCAAGATCGATTTTAAATCAATGCTTTTAAGTAACTACATACTAATTAAATTTGTTCCATTTTTAGGTGTAAATTTGGGAAATAGTAAGTTTCAAAGTCTTTCTTTACTTATTTATTTGATCGTTAAATTGTTACACGACGTTAGCACATTTCCATTATTTACTTATTCGTAAAGAATAAGTAAATGCAAACAATTCTATAGCCTTACTCCACATTTCACATTTTTTATTTCATTCTTCTTGATTTGGTCAGAAGGTTATTCCAAAAATGAAATCAAAATTTACCTCGAACAGGCGTAAAAAGAAAAAAAACAATTATCGGAGTAACTAATTAAGTTGCAGTTTGTTCCGTAAGAACTTTTTATGTTCACTGTGCTTCTTTAAAGGAGAGGCGAACTGCGCTGCGGCACGGCTGCTTGATAAAAGTTCACGATGCCGGTGTTGATTTTGAAGATCAGACCGACTGGCTTGGTTTGCTCCATTAAAGGTTCTCACTATTATTCAATTTTACGTGTAACAGCTATTATGGTAAGAAAAAAGTCTTGAACAAACATTAAGAATGTTTTTATATTAAAAATATTCGTAAAGTATAAAAATTTGATGTTTTTTGCATAAACATCGGTGAATTTTCACCTGAAAACTTTGCAAAACGACATAACACAGTAGAGCCAAAGGATAAATCAGTCTGTTATAAATACAGTATACTCTCGTTAGATCAGACCTCGGAGAAGTAGGACGCCCCCTATAGAGTACACTTTTTTCTGCTCCCTTGAACTTGCGAAACCTTTTCAAGCAAAAAACTACCCTTAAGTCGGACCCTGGATAAGTAGGACACTCGCTAAGTATTACACTTTCTTTGGTCTCTTGTAGCAAAAAACTCCGCTTAAGTAGGACTGGATGTCCTATGCAATGATTTCATCAGAGGAAGGTGATAATCTAGTTGCAGCTCCTGTTTTGGAGAAACCAACCATATCTCAATTACTTGATGTCATTGACACCTTGATGAACTACTCTATGACGATTGATACGGCTGAACTAAAATCGTTAACGGTCAAAGTTTCCAGATTAGTGGAAAATGAAGTAACAGCTCACTCTAGGCAAGGAGGTTTAAAGAGAGGTTTAAACCTCCTTGCTCTAAGCAAACCAAATTGACCAATTTGTCTTGTTTGAATGCAATATAAAAAGTAAACCGAATATCATTGTGTCTTGTTTATAAACTGTGTTTAGTGAGTCCTCTAGATTAAGTTTTACAAAAATTTTGAAAATATCTCGATAACTAAGACAAATTGAGCCATTTTATGAAAATCTTACTTACAAGGAGATTCGATTAAGTAGGACATTTCTTCTAGTTCCCTTGAGCGACCTACTTAACCAACGAGAGTATACTGTACCAGTTTTGAATTATTTATAATTGAGTATTTTTACACAGTTGCCAAATGGGTCGCTAAATTAAAAACAATAGAATATCTTTTTCTCTATTGTGATAGCCACAAAATAATTGAACAAGAGAAAGTTGAAGTCCAAAATGGGGAAAATGTTGAATAACATGTAACAACAATTTTTATTATTTTACAAATCTGTGATAAATATCTGGCTACATTACATACCAGTATTCATTTTTTGAACATTTATTTTCTACTTAGACACTAAAAAGTTCGAGTTATCCGAAGAAATTAACTTAAGGGGGACCAAAAAATGGTTCGAGAAAACGAATGTTCGAGTTTCCGGGGTTCGAGTTAACGAGCAGTTTTTATAAGGAAGTATTAAGAAACGTCCAAGGGACCGTAGAAAACAGTATGAGCTAATAAAAGTTCGAGTTACCGGGAGTCCACTGTATTTGTTATAGTAGTTTTCTTAGTAACGAAAATTTAAGTGGGGAAGGAGAAAATTTTATGTATTACGGATATTTTAGTTATTTTAGTGTATGATTTACATCTTGAATTTGTTTCTTGCCTCTTGGCTTACGCAAAAATGCCATCCTGTGTGCTGAATAAATGGCCCTGTTATATCTTTTTCTCATATTTTGCCTGATTATCCGTTACATGAAGGTTTTTGTTAGTATAGGAAATGAATAGATAGGGTCTTAAGATTCGAAATATTACGTAACAAGGGGGTGGTTGAGTTGTACTAGATTTGTAAAGATGCATTAAATGGTGGGCGGGTGGTAAAAAATCGCACATTTAGGTGTTACGTAATTATTGAATGACCCCTTTAGATACCTATCAAAGATACATTTTAATTTCACGTTTGGTGGCATTTAACATAATTTCTGAAGTTTTATGTATTACCTTGATTTTTTCAACCATAGTTAAATGTTGACGGCGTTAGACAACTAAATAACTATAGACTATAATAATCGTTGTGGCAACTGTTAAAAATTGCTTTTTTTCTTTCTCTTTTTAGGATCGACGATTACCGGAAGATAGGTAGAGGAACAAGAATAAGGTTTAGATATTATTTTAGACGTGTATAAATATTAATTCGTAACTGTTTGTGCGTAATATTAACTAATGGTTGTGTCAGGTAATACGGGGTAACTATATCTAGCAAGAGTTCTGGAGAACACTTAACCTGCTACGAAACCAAACACAAACTTCTAAAACCCTGGGCTATTACAATTCGGATGCAAGCCATTTTGTTGTAATGCGGTTGGACCCTTCTTGGTAAAAAGATGCACAAACTTACACAATATTTGTAAAATTGTCTTTCTTTAGATGTGTGGGAAAATTAAATGATAGTTATTTCCATTGTGTATCTATACGTGTTGCAAGTACAACTGAACTGAGAATACTACCCACGTTGCTACAGAAGTCTGATCACGTATTACATGATGAGATTTTAACTGACAGAGAGATGTAAATCGTAAATTCTATTATTGTTAGCGCTTTTTTGTCTGGTTCTGTAAACGCTCCGTTATATCAAGTGCGAGTACAGTACCGGAAATGAGATTACTTTAAACTGCAATTTCGCTTCAAGATAGTAAATATAAGGTAGAACATGAAATTTTCTACGTGATTGTTTGTAAAAAGTAGTACGATTTATATGGTTTTCTTTTCTTATTCTGCATTGTTAATTATTGTGGCTGTGACCATATCTTTCCGGAATCCTGGTTCTCGAATACAGAAAGTTTCTACTGTGACGGATATTAATTTCTACCACTGTTATTTAATCGTCGCATTTTGAAAATGTGAAATAAATTGTTTCGTTGATGTTACATCTGTGAACGTTAATTGTGTTATGGTTTGAATAGTGATTTGTCAAGTGGCATTGTTGTAAAGTCTTATCTCCATTAGACAAAATAATGATGATAAAATTATCGTCAGACAATCATATAAGCCTTGTGGAGACGAGTCTTAACGAAATGGCAGCTAAATTTAAAAAATCTATGAAATTCAGAACAGAAAAAATATGTAAAGCTGATAGCTTAAATTGTTTAATCCTGATGTTTTTCATGTGTTATCTGTTGTTGTAGTTATTTTTGCTATTGCTGTTGTGTTGTTTAAAACAAGTTTTGCAAGAGTTTCCAAACATTTAGTTTAATAAGTATGCCAGAATCCTGTTATCCTGTTTTTATGTTGAGTTATATTTTTAGCTAAGCGTAGTTATAATTGTAAATTCATCAAGATAAAATTCTCGTTTGTACAACTTAAACGGTAGTCCGAGATTATTTTTCAAAAACATATAAACGAGGCAGGGCTGTACAAAAATGTAAACAACGGCCTACGTAAAAGCGAAATTAACAGGGAAAATCCAACGAAAGGCTCCTCACAACTCTTACACGCCTGTACTATACCCAATAATGAAATACCATCAATGCTGAATAATTTTTTATCCCTAAAAACAAAAAATATGTTTTATGAAAGCATGTTTTTTCGTGCTTTTAGAGTTCAGTTTTCTTGTGAAGTTGTTAATGTCGACAACTAGTAGTGTTAAAAAATGAGCGAGGAAAATTATGCAAGCTCGTCTAAATCAAGGCCAGGTAAAAATAAAGAAAGGATGAGGAAGTATTTATTGCTGTATTCCAAACTGTGGTAGTGGGTTTTAAAACAACGACAAGGAAAACGAAAAAACAGGAATATCCTATATTATAATACGCTTGTCGCTTGTGTGAGTGACTATATGAGTTCACGGTACTAAAATTACGGTCACTTTCTCACAGCTCACGCATTTTCTCCCCAAAGCGTGGCGTTACGCTAAAATTTACTAAGTTAAAAAAAAATTGCCGCACGGGGGTTATTTTGTTGTTTATTTCAAAAGCCGTACGGGGTCGTTATGGATAGAATAACTTAATTTTACCCCTGGTTTACCTGTGCGCGCCGTATCTCACAGAAACAAGTTGTTTACCAACTGAAAAGAAAAAGCCGAGCGAAGAAGATTGTCTCTTTTTTATAAAAGTTATTTTAAACAAAGCATATCAATGTTTACCAGTCACAAAGTTAAAGTTTGTTTGTTCTCATTATCTTCCATTTTTGTGTTCGGACCGAGGTTGCTACTATCGCATTCGAATATACAGTAGACGTCCGTTAATTCGAACACGCAAGGGACAAAATTATTGGTTCGAATTAACGAATGTTTGCATTATCGGAAGTTCAGAAACATAAGTTTATGCTAATATAACTTTATTACAACTTTACTACAAATCTTTTAACGTTGTTTGCTTTTTTGTTTGCGCAAAATGCTGGTCAATTATGCGATTAACATACGATTACCGTTTCCCCGTCATGTGTGAATAATGCAAATTGCTTCATTATTTCTACCAGATGAGAAGTTCGTTTCGGTTGGGGCCTCCACAGGTTCATCTTCGATTTCTAATGCACCATTATCGCCATCATCACCGTTGCTGTCATGTTCCATATCTAATAAATCGGCTATAATTTCGGCGTCAGAGAGAGTGGCTGTATAGCTGCAACTTCTGCAAACGTCAGTAAAGGAAGACGCATCTATGGAATCTAAAACAAGATCGGGTTGGGCTGTACGAAGGTTCTCAATTTCTTCTTCCGATTCCTTGAAAGGGTTATCATCTTCAGTAATGGCTGCATTCTGGCTTTCACTTGATATTTTAGACTTCCGGAAGCAGTTAACAATTGTCTTTTTGTGTCCTGCATCCCAGGCTGTAACAAGCATTTGCATTCCTTGTAGCAAAGAAATTTTTGGAGGCAATTTATTTCTCTCGACACATCTGATAATGTTACAAACCACGTTCTTACGAATTACACCCTGACCCATTGGTGAGTCTGAGAAGTGGTGTTTGGTGGAAGAAAAAAACAACTTGATTGCTTTCAGTTTTTCAATCTCCGGGTGGGCAGGGCAATTATCAATGATTATTGCAATTTTTCTGCCTTCATCAGCAAATTTCCTATCCATCTCTCCTAACCCACTCTTCAAACAACACACTATCCATCCAACTCTTGCATTAATTTCTAAGCGACATGGTAAAATCTGATGTTCTTAAGCGCCGTGGCTTTTTAGACTTGCCAATGACAAACATCGGTAGTTTTTCTCCAATAGCATTAGCTGCTGCCAAGCCAGTTAATGCGTATTTTACTTAACCAGAGCATTTTTCAGATTTTAGTTGATACGTTTTATTTGGAAGGCATTCGTAAAAAATTCCAATTCATCAGCATTATAAATGTTTTGAAGCTCGTAGTTTGACAAAAGTGTAGGGATAGCAACCTCGTCCCCAGGCCCATTTTTCTCTTTCTGACAATCTCGGACGGCGAGAAGAAATGACCCTGGGCCACACTGGTCAGCTTGCTATCTGATTGGTTTCTCAAGTTTCCGTTAATTATGAAGATAAATTAATTTATGCTAAAAAATATGAATAATAACAGAAAAACAATAATGGCGGCTAAGTTTATGTGCGAAAGGGACGCTGGAATGTTTATGTTCTATATATGCTGGAAAATAAAATATTTGGCATTGTTAGTATATATAGCTTAACGTGCAAACAAAATTAAATAGCTTTTAGTTGTACTTTCAGAGACTGTTAAAGTAACCTTCTGTTTTTTTTGCAGTGCAGATGAGGGTAGTTGAGGAGGTAGCTACTACTAGACTAGAGCTAGAAAGCTAGCTATGCTAGCTTTTGTGCACAGAATGTAGTAAAAAACACAATGTAGGTTTGCTTGAAGACATGTTTAGCAGCTATCTAGCTAGCTCAAATACAACACAAGGTATATATAGGTATATATAGTATAACTAATCCTATTTCTCCCGAACAGACCTTCTTTTACACTCTAGCTAATATTCCTTCTAAAGGAGGCAGAACACATAAACAAAAAATAAAATCATAGCTGTTGATTTGGTTGAAAAAGTTAAAAAACTGGATAAGAAGTTCATACCATTTAATTAACCAAATAGTTATACGCTTAATTAATCTGTACGTACCATCTAATTAGTCTGTATTGTCTTAATTAATCGGTTACAGATTAAACAAGAAAACCTGTCGGTTTGAACACAATCCAATCCTAATAAATCAATTAGAACATGTTAAAATCTGCCTATGCAAGAAAGTGGGACGGCTTAAACACTCACAACTGCCAGAAGGCTATTCTGACCTTCTGTCAGTTGAAAACAAGAAGGTTTTCAACTATCTACGCTTTTGTGGAAATGTTCTATTATAAGGGTAGCAGCAGTACTTGCATATAGAGGGTGATGTCGATTAAAAAAACACTGTATATAAAGAACTTTTATATACTATAAAAAAATATCAGTAATATATTTTATTTATTTCTTTTAATAAATTGTTTTCAAAAACCATGAATAACAAAAGAATACATAATTAACTATATATATAAGTATAATATAATAAAACAAAGATACAACACTGGGTATACGAAAAATTGATTCCTGTAAAACCCAATAGACAAGTCCTGTTTGTACCATCAGCACATCATATTACTGCAATTTTAAGTAACAAATTTGCAAATGAGAAAAAAAATATCACTTATGAAAGACAAGGAATTAATAAAAAGTAGCAGCTTGGATGTGATTCTCAAAAATCTTCACAAACATATCGGAATAGAAGTAACATCAGGAAAAAAAGTACAGGTACTTCAAACTTCAATCCTCAAAAATTGTGTTACTTTAATACAACAATAAACGTTAAAACTGAGAAAATGGAGCTGTCAGCTGTTCTCATAAAATCTCTATAACAATATTATATAAATAATTAATATATATACATAAAATATATTAGGCAACCACATTGTTTTTCTTTCTTATATTTATTGCATTTTTTGAAAATGAAAAAAATATATGTCCTCTACCATCCTTTTATTAGTCCAGCGATGATCTGGTGACTCATCTCGGCACATAAATTCATGGTTTTTAACGAGGGTGCCGATAAGCAGCAAACGCCCGCATATATAAGGGGGAGCTCGGGCGACTTTTCGAATTAAATTGACGGTTGTCCGCCGAAACCGCCCGCACTTTCCCGAAATGAAACACCTTGTAACATAAACATGGCGGACGACAGTTGAAAGCATGCGCTTGAAAAGAAAGGAGTTAATAAAGTTTATGTATAAGTTATTTATCAAGTAAATCTTATTAAAAACCATCAAAAACAGTTCTTTTAAGCACTTCGCTACCATACCGTTAGTTCATTTTAATTTTTATACTTTTTTAAATAATTTGTGGTGAATCATTGAGTGTTTTTGTGGTGAATCTTTTTTTTTTGTTCAGGCATTGTTCGGTTCTATGTGGGGGTTTTCAGGCGAATACCTGAATTTTTTTCAAAACGCCGAACTCACCAGAAAACGGCCATACTTTTCACGGTGTATGCGGCTTATCGGCACCCTTGTGGTTTTTATTCCATAAAAATGCAGGTAAACAAAGTGGAAATTTTTCCCGGTTGAACAAAAGATGAATTAGCTAAAACGTCCTAATTTCGGGATTTACATCTTAATTCTGTGATGTGTTTTTTTTCCAATGTGAGATACGCTAGTAGGCTCACATACTAAATCATATAAAAGATCCTACGCAACTTATTTCTCTTCGATTTGAAAAATCTCAAAACATAACAAATGCAAAATTCTGGACTTCATTGGCGATAAATTTGTGATGTAACCAATGATGTTGTTGTCTATAATAAAGTGAAACCTTGTGTTTACAATACACTTTACGATAATTCAATTGTACATGCGTTCCTACGGCTCTCCATCGTTTTACAATATCGGAAAAAAGGAGCTAAAAATCGTGTTTTTATGAGAGTTTGTTAGAGAAGAAAGCGTGTTTCTCCAGTTTTTAACTTCCGTTGTATCAATTTCTTTCAAATTTTCAGGAAACGTTAATAATAATAAGATACAACTTATGTGTACTTTTCATTAAAACAAGACGCGGCAAGAAAAGTTATCACGAAAAAAACGTGTTTTCTCCTTAATAAACTCTTATAAAAGTGTGATGTTTACCTCCTCCGATCTCAAAATAAGCTGCGATGGAGTGTTAGTTTTCCCGAATTATCGTAAAGGTGTATTATATTTGATTGATGTCAAGACTTTTGGTGTGAAGAATCATCTGAAATGACAAATTTGATGATCGTATCATCATAATGGAGATACAAAATCATTAGCAACACTGGTAAAAACTTTAGAAATAGAATAAAATGGAATAAAAAATAGAATCAAAGTCTGCAGAATGAATTTCCAAAATGCACCTAATTTAGCTATAGCTAGCTATAAGTTCCTTATAATATTGCAATCAATATGTTTTAAGCTCCAAAATATATTAAAGGCGCGTAATCACCCTGTAGGCAACTTTTTTTAGAGGTGCCTATTTTATTGTAAAAATTGAAAGACATACATAAGAAAACATTATCCTGAAAATTTTATTGAAAACTGACAACCAGAACATGTTCAAATGTTTCATAGAAATAACAAACTCACCCAATTTCTCTTCGCCTACAGAACCGCCATCATTTCATTGCACGAATCATGCGATAATAAACGCACGGCAAAATCGATCACATGGATGCTGGATTCATGCCATTACAGAAAAAATAATGAATGAGGGAGAGTATCCGTAGCTGTGTTTCCATCGTAATGCTTTTATAAATGTATCACAAAGTTCCGAACATGATAAATCAGATAAATCAATCGAATTTCTGTGTTATTCTTTATTATTAAACGTTTTAACTTACTGAAATCAGACTTCTTTGCAACACTAACCACTTCTTGTTGTTGTTTCTGAAGACAGCTTCGCCTCGCTAGCTGTCTTACTTTTTGATTATTTTCCTTTGTTCAAACAGTTAGTCGTTTTCTTATGGAGACAGTATCAGATCTAGACAATTAGAATACTTAAATTTTCAGAATTTCCCCTTTCATGCTCTAAATTTAATTATCTCCATAGTGCTTCAACTATCTTCAACTATCACAATGAGCATTCTCCCCGTTGGGTTTTTTGGCATATATTATGCAGTAATCCGGTCATGCTAATAAAAAAAAAGGAGCGTGATAAGCATTAATTATCATAATTAATAACCACGAGGCAATGCTGTGATTTCTTCTTTCTGTTTTGTTTTGTATGGTCTCCCAAAACAATGGCGAATAGAATAGAAGAAAATTAAATCTAAGTGGAGAAAGTGATACAGATGTTTTTACGCGCGGCAACTTTTTAAACAGAACCAAAATTTCTTTCCACTTTTTGATGCCATGTTTTGCAAAGAAAAAACAAGCCAAAAAGAACAGCATGGTGAACGCAGCCTACCATATTTGGCGATTTTATCTCAGAGCTCATTTAAAGTTAAGGCCGTTTGTTTACCTACGGCTTCACACGAACATTTAGACAAGAATAAGAGATCAGCACGATCGTTAAATATGGCGGCTGAAAAAAACAACAATAAATTCAAGATATTAAAGTACCATTATTTCCATTTCTAGTACGTTTTACATCCTCAAATTTTCAGGAAAGTCATAACTCCGTCTGAACTTTGAAATAAATAAATAAAATGTATATGTTAATTTTTTCGATAAGGGTGATTACGCGCCTTTAAATCAATGTAAAACCATAGTTGAAAGACTAAGATAAGGCCTAAATACATACATTAAAATCCACGACAAGTAACCAGTAACCATCCAACATCCAACACATGTGGGATAAGACTCATAATGGCAGAAAATATCAGTTAATTTTTGTACGGAAAGCGAAATATGCGCCTTTTGCACAAAAATGAATAAACGGCGCGCCATTAAACAACTTTTCGTTCCTGAAGTTTCGTTTCCAAACACTAGCACCTAAGGTGTGAGTCGGTAACTTGTACAGGAATATGAAATACGTTTATCTTAAGCTAGACTTAACTACACTATAATAAATACAACATTATGAGCACTAGATCTTAAGACATTCTTTTAAAAATCAATGTCAACCCGCTTATAAAATAAAATATTTACCGCCTCGGCTAGTTCTCATGTAATCTCGCACATGAATTGACTCCGCGTAAAATATTCACCAATGTGTTCATTTTTTTATTCCGAGACGAAGAAAGGCTAAACCAAACACACATTCCTGCGGATTGTGTGAATAACAATTTTCTCTGACTGCATGAATGCAACATCCTATGTTTTATGACTTTTAATCTCTTAGTAAAGCAACAACCATAAAATTATTGAAAAAAGTCAATTGGTTTGACTTTGATTGGTTGTAGTGGCCATTTAGTTGTAAATGAGTTTCCAGGGACCCGTTTCGTGAAAACCAAAAGTGCAATTGATGAAAAAGAAAGATGAAAAAGAAAGATATTGAGTTAAAACTTGTTAGGAGATGCTTTTAGGCTGGTCTGATGGATTAGCATAAAAAATGGTTCTGTATATAATAGCTATACTTTCAGAATTTCAGAATTTAGGCATTTAAAGCAGGCGATAAGATTTTTTTTAAAGACAATTATAAATTTTATCTAACAATAACAAGTTAGGTAAAAAAAATTTTAACAATACGATTTTATTTAGGTGTATATGCACGTTACGACAATAACAGAGCCAGTTATTATATACATCTAAACGTATATATCTGATCTGTATCCGACACATGGTTACGTGATGACTCATACTAGTATAATATATAGCTACACGACACCATAATGCGGCGTGATAAAGCCTCAACTTAGTTTATAGAGGTTCACGTCAGCAATAAGTCGCCCGCAAGACAAAAATGGAATTAGAAAGACTGCATGTTCCTAAAAATATAATAAAAATTAGCTATAGGCATCTTCAGTAATTCTAATCACAAAACCCTCTGAGAATTCTGTGGCCTGGTAGCTAGCTATAGCTAGCTAAAAGTACTTTCACTTTTTAACTATAATATAAATAAAGATAGCTAAAAATCATAATTAAAAAAGTGTATAGCTACCTTAGAAAGGATACCTGTCACTCTTCCCTGCTCTCGCGCTATTCGTTGTTTGTTGTCCCGCTTTTTTCACCCAGCTTTTTTTTATACGGCTCTCGCAAAGAAGAAGACAGGTCGGACCTGCAGTCACATTCGACTGATCGTTTGATTGGTTGAATCTCTCTCTTACAAGCATGATTCAGCCGCCAGAGATTTAGTCACCAGTCCCCAATTTCGTCCGGACAAGGTGGTCCTGGATGTTTTTGTGTCTTGTGAATGCAATAAAGGGTTTGTTTGGAAAAACTTTATGCAGTTCTCTGTCGTTTATAATGATTGACCAATGTTTCTTAAAAATATTTTTCACAGGAATAAACGCTCTATGATAAGGGATGATAAAGGGCAAAACGTCATTGTTATGGACGCCGCTGCTTATTTCGTCGAGTTTGCTCCGTTTCTTTTTGTTATTAATTTTTCTCCCGTTGGCGTTGTAGTTGTTTTATTTTCTTTGAGTTTCTTTATGTTATTGTTAAGTACGTCCTCCTGGTTCATATTTAAAACTTGTTTAAAAGTTGAGTTGACCATACGGAACTTATAACCCCTCAATAGTAAGTTGCTTTTAAGTTGGTCCAACTCTTTTCGAAGTAGTATATTATCTTTTGTTATCATACGATAGCGCAGGGCTTGTGAGTAAACAATACTCTGTTTTGTGTGATATGGATGGCAGGAGTTGTAGTGCAATAACGTTCGTGTGTCAGTATGTTTGATGTATAGCTTTGTTTTGAGGTCTTCCGTTTCTGGATCAAGATAGATAGTGGTATCCAGAAAATCTATTTCCTCGATGGAGGAAATCGTAAGAAGGCCTGGAAACTTTTTAAATATGTGTGTTTCTTCGAACAAGCCGAGAAAAAGAGATGCATATGGTGGTGCAACCTTCGTTCCCATAGCAGTTCCTATTAGTTTAGAAAAATTTCGTCAAGGAACTGAAAATTGTTGTTTTCCAAAATAAAGGAGAACAGTACGCGTGTAACTTGTTCGTTTGATGTAAAGTTTGGTAGTTGATGTTGAAAAATTTTCATGAAGTGTATACACGAGTCCACACCTTCTTTGTGTGGTATGTTGGTATAAAGCGACGTAACGTCTGCCGACACTAAAATAGCATTTTTCTTTATTTTTGGTAGGTTATTTATGCGTGTGATAAAGTGTTTCGTATCCTTTATATAGGATTTCAGCTTGGGTAGGAGTGGTTGTAAACAAAGATTTAAAAATTCTGCTATATTTTCCGTAGGTGAATTCACAGCTGATACAATTGGTCTACCAGGGTTGCCATCCTTGTGAATTTTAGGTAATATATAAAAAAGTGGCATTCGGATGAGGCTGGTAGGTGTTATGAATTTCGCTGTGTTTTTATCTATTTTGTGATGATAGAGTAAAGTTTCAATAAAAATTTAAATTCTATGTGGTTAGCCTCCTCGAGGGTATAGCTAGCTATAGTCACGAGTTTTCCAAGACCGCCATTTTTACTTAAAAAAAGGTGGTATAATACACCGAGTATATTTAAAGGGACACTTTATCAACACCGAAAATTTACAGTTGAATTTTGGCCTTAAACTTTGGCTAGCCATCGTCCTTCACTTAAAGGTTATTACTAAAGTGAAGAATAAACCCTTACCTTCGTACATCTATGAAGGATTCATATTCCGTTCAGTATTTCTTGAAAAAAAAACACGTTTGTTTTTTCTATACATACGACAACAACAAATATGGCTGCTTGACCTTCGAGCTTCTTCTCCAACTGATTCTCTTGAAAATTGTGCAGGTAAATTATTTCGAAGGCGAGGGTAAACCCCTGAGAGCTTTTTAACCAATTAACTTTGGCGGAATTCAGTGGAAAACCTGATTATTTTCTTAATATTTTACAAGTAAAATTGTCGGGATTCTATACTGAAAGAATCGGTAATTAGTCGTTTTGCGAGAAACGCACAAAATGAGCTGGAACCTAGTGACGCGGGCCTTCTCCGCATTGTTTGTCTTAACAATAGGAATTTGAATAGAGAATTATCGCGTTGTGTCTCTTTCTCTTTTAATAATATCTCTATGATACCACTAACATTTAATTTCTTGACTAATGCTTCTGTCACAAAGGTGGCTTGACTACAATTGTCTAACATGGCAAGAGCATCGATACATTTACCAGACGATTTGCACGTGACTTTGACTGGTACTACACACATGCTGATTACTTCACCTAAGTTAGATGCAGAACATGATAATTCTGGGTTTGGTGTGATGTCTTCGAGAGAGTCATCTTTTCTATCTCCTTCTGTTTTTTCATCTTCATTTTTCCTTTTGAATCTAAATCCGTGAAGTCCAGTTGGGTGGTTTCCCTTGCATGTGCTGCACTTACGTCGGTTTTTACATGTTCTAGCACTGTGGCTTGGTGTGATTGGTTGATAACAGCCATAACAGAGTTTGTTCTTTCCCCAAATCTTACTACGGTCGTCAACGTTATAACCTAGATAAATCTCACAATTGTGTAGATCATGATTAACCTTACATATAGGACAAATAGGTTAAGAGACTCTTGTAACCTTTCTGGCCTTTTCCATTGCGTCTTTTTCCTTGCTGACAAACTGTTTCACGGCATCCCGCGAATACAGCGGATCATTTATCAGTGCAGTTTCAAATTCGACAAAATTTTCAAAGGCTGGTTCACCTTTACCTTTTATCCGCTTTGAAGCAACTTGACGATTCCAACGATCAATAAGTACACCTGGTAATTTTGCACAACAATGCCGATTATATGCGGAGTGTCGAGAACGTGTAGGTGCTGACCCATGCAGATACTTTTACATTTTATGAGAAAATTGTGAAAGTCTCTGAATCCTTTTGAATCGCTGTATTATACAGGAGGCCAGTTCTTAATCTCTTTTCGATAGCTGGCTAGTATGGTATGGCTGTTTCCATATCTTTTTTCTAACATTTTAATAGCATTTTCGTAGCCAATATATGATGGTTGATGTATACAGTGACGGATTAATTCTCGTGCTTCTCCAGCAGTAAACTTAATAAGCCTGGTGAGTCGTCCGACCGGGTCATCAATTTTAGATTCCACCACTTCCTTAAACATTGCAATGAAATAATGAAAATTGGGTCTTCACTAAATTTCTCTATATCCACTTCAGGAGCCGCTTGTTGTTTGAGAAGTTTACACAACATATCTTCTCATTTATGCTCTCTAAATTCTAGACTTTCTCTGAAGTATGATTTATGTCTCAATTCTGTGTTGGATGGTTTTGTATCATAAGGTATTCTGGTATTTTCAAACCTCACCTTTTGATGATAAACAATTTGGTCTGACTGATTTTCCATAGCTTCCAGTCTGACCGAAAGTTTAACAACTTCTTTGGCTACTTTATCCTTAAGTGATGAGGTAGTGCTGCGTTTAGATGATGCTCTATTCTTGGTGTCATCATGTTCTGCAACTTGCTTCAACCTTTATAGCTCCTTGATTACTCCACGTTTGAAGATGAATATCTCTTCGTCCTTTTCATCATACCAATCCTGCACTGTTTTATCATCGGGGTCTGATAATTGTATACATTGTTCGTTTACGTCATTGAATCTATTGATCAGGTCGTTAAACTGATGCATGGCTTCCTCTATAGCAATGACATTACCCAACGGTAACAAGTCGTTTACTTCTCTACAACGCCTAGAGATCCTTCTATAAATCCTTAATTTGTCATCTGTCAAGCACTGTAACTTATACACTCTCCCTTTCTCTGTAGGTTTACGGGTCTGTAAGTGACATGATCCATGTCAAGATCATCAGGGGCATCTCCTATTAGCCCATCTTGATTTGGTGGTATCACTCCCTGGGGCAGCTCCCCTGGCTCAACTATCTGAACCTGTCTGGGTTCAACTATCAAGTCAAGGTCTTTGTCATCCTTGACTGACATCCTTCTAAACAAAGACTCCAACGAATAATGTTGCTTGTATTTCTACTTTTGTGAATGCGGGGGGATTAAGACCAATTTCTCGACAGAGTGTCTTGCAACTCGCTAAAACATTATTACATATAGCTACAAATAAGGTCACAGCAAAACTTAGAAAACAAAATGGCGGAATAAAGTGCCTTTCAAAAGTATATAAAAATACAAGTACATAACTCACTAGAAATACAGTGGCTATACTTCCACACCATAAGTAAACAAAGGGGCAAGCAAAGGATGCAAAAGGGTCGGTAAATGAACAACTCATTTACTGTGCACTCAACAGTGCACAACAACAAACTAAAGGTGGACACTCCAAAAACAGGTACACTACAACAGGTACATCTTACTCTTCCAGAGTCTTGTCGATACTGACTGAAAAAAGGGTGTGTGCATGTGAAGTATACCAACTCCCTAAGGGAGGTAATAAAAACTAATTACCTATAATTAATCACATAGGCATACATTAATGCATGCACATACACATACATACAATAAAATGACACCTGTGTGTGTGCACTCCACCTTAGAGTGCACACTCCATGGCAGAGGTCACACCCACAAATCACAAAACAACACAACATGGTGGACTGAACTGTGAACAAGACACAAGACACAGCACACACAACAATGGTGCAATAAATATAGCACCAACACTCTCGCACTTTGTGTGGGGGGCCGGGGTTTGATTCCCCTTGGTGGATGTTACCATAGCCCTGGGTTAACCCAAGCCATGCGAGGGAAATTGGGGATATGGCACACTGTGTGGGCCGTTGGATGTTGCAGGGAGTTGTCTGGTAGAGCGCGGACCTAATTGGTCTGCGTGGTCAAAATGAGCATTAAATACTCAAGGACTCTCCATCTAAGCCATGTCCCCCTCCTGGAATAATAGACAGGGTATATGTATATATACCCTGTCTATTATTCATATATGTTTATGTAAAATATGCACATCTCTCTCTCTTTGTTCTTAGCTATACATTTGTCTCATTCACAATCATTGACATCCACAATTTTCATTCACAATTTTTGTAACCCTGGGACTAGCTTGTTAGCTACGTAGGCTAACTAACTCCACAAAAATTTGACAAGCTGTTAGCATAAAAGCTAACTAGCTGTGGCTGAGAAATATTCAAACGCACACAGTACCTTCTAGAATTCTGTCTTGACCACTGTACTGTCTGTATGGACGTTTCTTTTAGCTTATTCTGACCTTGCACAAAATATTTTTTTTTCGAGTGAGAATTGTCGAGTCTTCTCCCGCCCCTACGCTATGTTGTGCCCTGTCAGCCGAACCGTAAAAAGCAGTGGTGCCGTATCGAATAATTCCTAAAAATCGGAAATTCTCAAAAGTTAAACGTGAAAGAAATCGCTGGAAAGTCTGAATATGCAAAATTATCACAATGAAAACAACTTCTATTTAATTGTAACAGTTTTTATTTTTCCTTCAAAGACATTTGTGGCAAAACCATTTTATTTTTTTTATTGGTAAAGACTTCATCAGATATCTTTTCACAGTCCTGGTGAAATCACTCGGAACATTTTCCACAACTGACCATATCATAACCTCTGATTTTGTTATTCGGGTCATATGGCATTCTACATGAACAATATAGCTCTACAGTAGAAAGACGTGGATTAGCCGTTATATTGCTTTTTCGTTTCATTGAGGGGAACTTTTTCATTTCACCATTGGTCAGACAAGACAGTAAGTGCTTCCGAAGTCCTCCAGGGTTATACGATATTTATTTTGGATGTTCACCGAAGGCAAGACTGGTGGCAAAAGCAATCGCGAACACGCCACAATCCACACCATTTCGTTGCTGCTGCACCGGCTCAGATTGAACGAGCAATTCAGAAGTGGAGCAACATGAATAGGCAGCAATCTGCCGTCTTATCTATAAAAGACATCACCTCTTATCACCAACTTTGCCGGACAATTCATTTTCTTTGTGCTCGACGTATTAAGGAAGATTTTAAGCCGCGCGAGTAATAGCGAGTTTAAATGAGATTTCGAGTGTGTATATAACATGACGTAATTTCGAGCCAATCAGGTTGCACGCCATTATGATTTGACTCCGGTCTTGAAAATGTTGAACACTATAACGGTAAACAAAGTTGTTTTCGGCACCGTCCTAGCACGGACTAATCAATAACTCCTCGTGATAGTGGGCCATACCTTGGTTTAGGTATTCTCATCAGTTAGTAAAAACAATTTTCTTTTTTCAACTTACCGTTCTTATTTTTCGTGCAACTGAAACAAATTCAAAGGATCGTTTTGATTCATGATGCGTATGTATATCTTGCGTATGTATATCTTGCGTGTGTATGTCTTGCTACGACAGCTACTCGAGTGAAAGAGGTCGATTATAAGACATGTGCTGCCATATATAGTTGAAAGGGCCGTTTAAACGGGCCGTTGTCGACTGTTGTTCGTGTTTTTCAAAAAAGCGCAATGTGAGTATTAGTTGTTGCCATAGCGATATGGGTTATAATCAATTTAAGAGACCCGGTTGCAACTTTGTACTCAGGTCTCTTTTATAAGTAAAACACAATTTAGGATTTTAGTACGGCTAATTTCAGAGTTGGACACGGCTAAAGGTGTCCATGCGTTACGTTTTGTTGAAGATTTGTGTCAACAAGCCGTTCTACAGTATATTTTTGTTTGATATTTTGAGGCACAATGTAGGTGCATATTGTTGCTATGGGGGTAATATGAATTTTAGTTGGTTTGAACATGGATGTACAAAAAGAGAAGGATACACAACGCCAACAGATCTATTGTACTATGCGTGTTTACTCTATTCAATTCAATTTCAAAGGAATTGAATAAATTAACTAGGATTGTTTTTATAACAATAAACCCGATTGTTCATAAATGGCATATTTAATAGCATAAGCCAATGGGAGCGTAGCTCTAACACGTGGCGTAAGTTATAATTATTTGCCGCTTTTTTCACGACAATTCAGTTTGTTACGAAAAGAAAAACAATATAATTTTGCTTTCTACTTTTATAAAAGCTGTAAAAGAAATCACATATAATCTAAGACTACGAGACTATCAACATACTATTTTTTAGTGTAAATCGTTATAAAAATCATTTGAAAAAACAGTTAGGTGTCAAGTGTCGTTTAGAAGTTGATTTGGGCACATAATTACGTGTCTCTATGTTGTTGGATGGTCGTGGTAACAGACCGTTATTAAATGTCGTTCGATTCGACGAATTGTAAATATTTTTTCATATCATGAGTACAATGAGTTGCTATGGTGATATGGATTTCTCTTCTTTTTGAGAGAGTTGGTATATGGTAGCTCATGTCACGACGTTGTTGTATTTTGTGTTTCAGAATTAACGGTACCTTTGTTCGTTACACTTCTTCATAAAATGACGGAACAAGTTAGTTCCCAGTATCTTTTCATTAAAGGTATTGTGATGTTGTGTTTTATAAAAAGTTACGCTTATAAAAAAACACAGTTTATATCAATGATGGTATTTCCTTCGTACTTCTAAAAAAGTTCATATTTCTAATTACAAGCATGATTCAGCCGCCAGAGATTTAGTCACCAGTCCCCAATTTCGTCCGGACAAGGTGGTCCTGGATGTTTTGTGTCTTGTGAATGCAATAAAGGGTTTGTTTGGAAAAACTTTATGCAGTTCTCTGTCGTTTATAATGATTGACCAATGTTTCTTAAAAAATATTTTTCACAGGAATAAACGCTCTATGATAAGGGATGATAAAGGGCAAAACGTCATTGTTATGGACGCCGCTGCTTATTTCGTCGAGTTTGCTCCGTTTCTTTTTGTTATTAATTTTTCTCCCGTTGGCGTTGTAGTTGTTTTTATTTTCTTTGAGTTTCTTTATGTTATTGTTAAGTACGTCCTCCTGGTTCATATTTTAAAACTTGTTTAAAAGTTGAGTTGACCATACGGAACTTATAACCCCTCAATAGTAAGTTGCTTTTAAGTTGGTCCAACTCTTTTCGAAGTAGTATATTATCTTTTGTTATCATACGATAGCGCAGGGCTTGTGAGTAACCAATACTCTGTTTTGTGTGATATGGATGGTAGGAGTTGTAGTGCAATAACGTTCGTGTGTCAGTAGGTTTGATGTATAGCTTTGTTTTGAGGTCTTCCGTTTCTGGATCAAGATAGACAGTGGTATCCAGAAAATCTATTTCCTCGATGGAGGAAATCGTAAGAAGGCCTGGAAACTTTTTAAATATGTGTGTTTCTTCGAACAAGCCGAGAAAAAGAGATGCATATGGTGGTGCAACCTTCGTTCCCATAGCAGTTCCTATTAGTTTAGAAAAATTTCGTCAAGGAACTGAAAATTGTTGTTTTCCAAAATAAAGGAGAACAGTACGCGTGTAACTTGTTCGTTTGATGTAAAGTTTGGTAGTTGATGCTGAAAAATTTTCATGAAGTGTATACACGAGTCCACACCTTCTTTGTGTGGTATGTTGGTATAAAGCGACGTAACGTCTGCCGACACTAAAATAGCATTTTTCTTTATTTTTGGTAGGTTATTTATGCGTGTGATAAAGTGTTTCGTATCCTTTATATAGGATTCCAGCTTGGGTAGGAGTGGTTGTAAACAAAGATTTAAAAATTCTGATATATTTTCCGTAGGTGAATTCACAGCTGATACAATTGGTCTACCAGGGTTGCCATCCTTGTGAATTTTAGGTAATATATAAAAAAGTGGCATTCGGATGAGGCTGGTAGGTGTTATGAATTTCGCTGTGTTTTTATCTATTTTGTGATGATAGAGTAAAGTTTCAATAAAGCTGTGTATGTTTGTAATAAGATCCTTTGTCGGATCAGCCGAGATCTTTGAATAGTACGTTTTATTGTCAAGGTGCTTGCGTACTTTGTCAACGTAATCATATTTGTTCATGATGACGATTGAGCCACCTTTATCGGCTTTTTTAATTACTATGTCTTTGTTTTTTGAAAGGTTTTTTAGACTTTTGTATTCTTCGGGAGTGCAGTTGTATTTATCTTTCATGAGGGGGGAATAGTTAATGAACATTTCAATATCAGCATGGATGGAGTTGATATATTTTAGGAGTGTTGTGTTTTTAGGTTTAGGTGCCATCCAGTCATACCGACGGTGGTGAAGACCTGCTTGAGGTCGCGGGTTCTGATAAAAATAATATTTTGTGTACATGCGGTTTCGTAATTTATTGAGCGCTAACGTAAGGTGTTCGCGGGAGTTAACATATGTAGGTGTTGGAACAAATTTGAGCCCTTTATTTAGAATGGAGTGGTCATGGTTGGTTAAAGTAATATTTGAGAGATTGACAACAAGGTTATTTGTTTGTTTATGTTTTATTTTCTTATAAAATTGTTGTTTAACAGAGTTTTTTCTCTTTGAAGAAGGGGTCTGGATCTCAAAGTGTTCGGTGTTATACTTTATACATGAAATGTGACCCGTTGTATTTGACGGGCACTTAATTATCGGTATTTTTCTCGATTCCAGTTTGACAAGTTTTTTGAAGGGTACTGTCCTTGTTGTTGTGGTTGTTGGAATCTTGGTGTTTGTTGAGAGCGTTGTTGTTGTTGTAATCGTTGTTGCTGTTGTTGATGAAATCGAGGTGTTTGTTGTTGTCGAAAACGTGGTTGTTTGCGATGTATGTGTTCGTTATTTGTTTTAAAGTGGTCATGGGAGCGTTTTCTATTTTCTCGAGTTGCCACGTTTTGATTGTGTTCCTGAATTAAAGTTTTATTCAGGGTAGTTAATTCTCCCTCTGGGAGTTCCTGTTTGAGTTTGTCACGCTCGTTTTGATAAATGTTGATTTCCTGTTGGTGGTGTTCAGGAGGGTTTCACTGCAGGAATGTATAGTGGTATTCCATTTGTCTTTAAGCTCTTCCGGCAAGTTCACGGTAGAGCGTATATTCACTTTGAGCCCAGATGGCATTGTTTTATTGGTGACGTGTGCCTCTAGCAGCTGAATTTGTCGCAAATGATCCAGTTGTTTGTTTGTGGATTTAATGTACTTTTCTCGTGCTTCACGGTTGGTTGTTGATGAAACCTTTGAAATCGACATTGATTGTTCAATGTACGATGGGGAAAGCGAGAGGGAATAACACACTGATTTTCACACATTGCCATTTTCATTTCCAATTGAATCACACAGTGTTCCATTCCCACTTGAATCACAAGAATCATCGACCTTTCTTTTTCTTTTTTTTTGGAAAAAATGGTTTCGCTAAAATAAAAAAATAAATGAATGTTAAAAAAATGTTAATGCAAAATACAGAAATCAAACTTAAGATTATTAAAATTAAATAAACTTGCCTGACATGTTGCACTTACGCAAATAATTCCGCAAGAAGGCTTCACGTGTTTGTTGTAGTGGTTTTCCCGCATTGCGCATGACATTATCACTTTTGCTCACATTGCAATATCTTCAGTCTGTAAAATCGTTCATCTCTGAAACTCTGCAATGACGGGTTGTTTTTAGACTTTTCCCCGTTGATTTGATGTTATGGTGGAAATGAAAGAATTTCAAGGAACAATTTGAAACTCTCAGGCTGGTATGTAGTTCTTTATTATATGTGCTTTTAAAGACAAGAAAATATTTCACATGTACTAAAATATACATAGCATATTAACATGAATAAAATAGTTTAGCTAGCTAGCTACATAGCTAGATAGTTTAGAATATATACCTGAAAAATAACTTTGTAGATATTACAGTCAGGGTAAACACTTAATTAGGCGACGGTAGGCTAATTAGGGCATAGCCTACCAGATGGCATTGTTTTATTGGTGACGTGTGCCTCTAGCAGCTGAATTTGTCGCAAATGATCCAGTTGTTTGTTTGTGGATTTAATGTACTTTTCTCGTGCTTCACGGTTGGTTGTTGATGAAACCTTTGAAATCGACATTGATTGTTCAATGTACGATGGGGAAAGCGAGAGGGAATAACACACTGATTTTCACACATTGCCATTTTCATTTCCAATTGAATCACACAGTGTTCCATTCCCACTTGAATCACAAGAATCATCGACCTTTCTTTTTCTTTTTTTTTGGAAAAAATGGTTTCGCTAAAATAAAAAAATAAATGAATGTTAAAAAAATGTTAATGCAAAATACAGAAATCAAACTTAAGATTATTAAAATTAAATAAACTTGCCTGACATGTTGCACTTACGCAAATAATTCCGCAAGAAGGCTTCACGTGTTTGTTGTAGTGGTTTTCCCGCATTGCGCATGACATTATCACTTTTGCTCACATTGCAATATCTTCAGTCTGTAAAATCGTTCATCTCTGAAACTCTGCAATGACGGGTTGTTTTTAGACTTTTCCCCGTTGATTTGATGTTATGGTGGAAATGAAAGAATTTCAAGGAACAATTTGAAACTCTCAGGCTGGTATGTAGTTCTTTATTATATGTGCTTTTAAAGACAAGAAAATATTTCACATGTACTAAAATATACATAGCATATTAACATGAATAAAATAGTTTAGCTAGCTAGCTACATAGCTAGATAGTTTAGAATATATACCTGAAAAATAACTTTGTAGATATTACAGTCAGGGTAAACACTTAATTAGGCGACGGTAGGCTAATTAGGGCATAGCCTACCAGATGGCATTGTTTTATTGGTGACGTGTGCCTCTAGCAGCTGAATTTGTCGCAAATGATCCAGTTGTTTGTTTGTGGATTTAATGTACTTTTCTCGTGCTTCACGGTTGGTTGTTGATGAAACCTTTGAAATCGACATTGATTGTTCAATGTACGATGGGGAAAGCGAGAGGGAATAACACACTGATTTTCACACATTGCCATTTTCATTTCCAATTGAATCACACAGTGTTCCATTCCCACTTGAATCACAAGAATCATCGACCTTTCTTTTTCTTTTTTTTTGGAAAAAATGGTTTCGCTAAAATAAAAAAATAAATGAATGTTAAAAAAATGTTAATGCAAAATACAGAAATCAAACTTAAGATTATTAAAATTAAATAAACTTGCCTGACATGTTGCACTTACGCAAATAATTCCGCAAGAAGGCTTCACGTGTTTGTTGTAGTGGTTTTCCCGCATTGCGCATGACATTATCACTTTTGCTCACATTGCAATATCTTCAGTCTGTAAAATCGTTCATCTCTGAAACTCTGCAATGACGGGTTGTTTTTAGACTTTTCCCCGTTGATTTGATGTTATGGTGGAAATGAAAGAATTTCAAGGAACAATTTGAAACTCTCAGGCTGGTATGTAGTTCTTTATTATATGTGCTTTTAAAGACAAGAAAATATTTCACATGTACTAAAATATACATAGCATATTAACATGAATAAAATAGTTTAGCTAGCTAGCTACATAGCTAGATAGTTTAGAATATATACCTGAAAAATAACTTTGTAGATATTACAGTCAGGGTAAACACTTAATTAGGCGACGGTAGGCTAATTAGGGCATACAACCTAATTAGGCGACACATTGTAGACTAGGTAGGCCATATGTAACCTAGTTAAGACATTACAATATTTAATGGCTTTTCACACATTTCTAAGAAAAAATCGCAAAAAATCTTTGTTCAGAATGGATAATCTACGCGACCATGATTCCAAAATTGTCACTCGTGCCTCGATATGTTCGCGCAAGTAAGAATTATGTTAAAATGAAATATATAACCTAATTAGGTTAAGTGTCGCCTATTTAGGTGACGATAGTAAAATATATACGCAATAATTTAATGAAGATACTCTTTCACAAAACGCAAAAAAAGTTGTTTTATTTTTTAAGATGGATGAGGGTAACAATTATTTTGTTTGTTTTGTAACGTTTCTTTTTGATTCGCATCCTGTTTTAACAACGTTAAAATCTTCGTCAAACACTACCACGTTTTCGTCCGCCATATTTATTTTTTCCCCTGTGGCGTGGATGGCTGAAATCCATTATTTAAAACAACAAATAGTGCCACACGAGGTTTGGGCCATAAGTTGCCAATGCGCGATGCAAATAAGCTGATAATTGGTCAACATTGTCTGCAAAGTGGACAGATTTGATTCACATAAAAATTGTAGTGCGAAACACAATGATTTCAACGTATTTACAACAGTAAGTTTTTGTTCGCCTAGTTAGACTACGGGTCGCCTAATTAAACTAATTAGGTGTTTACCCTGACTGTATTATATCTATAGCTAGCTATACTGTAGCTAACTAGCTGTGAAAATAGAATTAAATATATACACTTCATCTTTCAAGGTTAATTAACTAATTTTAGTATTACTGTAGCCTGCTCTGTAAGATTTTCAGAGGATCGTGACACTGCTATCTAAGCTACTATATATAATACTAAGTTGTAGCTGATTTAAATTCGTTCTTCAATATTTTATGGCATCGTAGTTTATGAACCAAATTTTCATACTTGGATTTTTCACGTTTCGAACTTGGTATAATATTAAGTTTTTTATTTTTGTCCAAGGCTGCCATCTCAACTGTGTGGAGGTCATTTCTTGTATGATGAAACAAGTTTAATTTCTAATGACGCTTTGACATCTTTTAATTTTTCTAATACAAAATGACATTGTTTTATTTTGTATTGAACACGTAGTTGGTCATATGTGTAAACTTCTTTCAATTCACCAAGTGCATCAAACAATGCTCGACCAGTTTTGGAAGTAATAATCAGTTTATCAGGCTTTTCTGCTAAAGGAAAATTTACTTTAAATGTGGGAATGCTTTTTAGTGATATTATGTCAACAGGAACTTGGTCACTTTCCGAAGCATCAGTTGTCAAACTTGTGTTTTTAGTAAAAGAAACCTCTTCAGATTCGGTTGGTGTGTGATTTTGGTTGTTGCTGTAACATATAGGTGTACTCGACTCGACTGGTTTTATTATATCAAAATCTACAATGCTTTTTTCTAGTTGTTGACTTAATGCTAAATCTTCTTCATAGTTATTGAAATGTTTTAATGTGTATAAATTTATGACTTCTGTTACACCATCCTTTTTGATTTTGATCTTTTCTGCTGGTATATATGAGATGTTTTTGCTGTCGACATATTATTTCCCAACAGTTTTTAACATAGTCTATTTCTGTTTTTATGGTGTGTGAACGAAAGTGATGAACCGACTTGTTTCGAATAACCTCAGCACAATCATGAAACTCTACACCGTCATTAGTTTCATGCCATATATCTTTAATTAAAAGAAAATCTGCAATCCGTTCAAGATGAGATTGATACACATATGGATGGGATTTGATCCAATCAAAAGAGAAGTTGGTGTTGCTAAACTGGAAATTTCGATTTTCAAACAATTTTTTGATCTGATTATCATTTCTTTGATATGATGGTTGCTGCTCATTTAATTTAATTTTAACCTGCATGCGGATCATGGCATTAAGTATAACATTATTGGGTTCATGATTGATGACGTGGTTTACAAAAAATTAAATGTGCGCTCTTCTTGCTCTGTATAGCTGGATCTGCCTGAAATGATGCGGTACTGTTGTGCAGCATGCATAGTAATGGCATGATAGTACTTTCCAAACATTTTTCTTTTGGTAAGAATATTCACACCTTTGTCAAATAGTTCATTTAGTAACATTGCATGACAAAATGTAACATTGTGTAAGCGTAATATGGAGCGATTTGTTCTTGATATGTCATGACTGTAAAGGATCTGTTGTATTTCAGCAACTGTTGTTAAAATTTCATACTGGACTTTAGGTATATGCCCTTTCAACACACTGCATATCTTCAAAAGAGATGAACGGTAATCACTTCCCCGTTTGCAATCTTTTCCTTCGAAGGCACTTGTCAATGCTTGGTTAAAAATTATTTTTTCATCTCTTGATAGATGAGATGGTAGCTCCACGTACAGATTTTTTATGTGTCCTGTAATATCATGAAGTGGTTCACATGGAAGTATGTCATATTTATGAAGATAATGTTCCTGCAATGGAGAATATGGGTTGTTGACATCATACAGCAGTGCTGGGACTCTTTGCATACCTGCCATTTCTACTTTCAATAGCTTTGTTAGATTTTCTTTGTTGTTCTAATGGTCTTTAATATGTCATCCACTCTTTTTTTGAATGAAATATAAGGTTGGTTATATACATGTGTGATGTCACTAGTGTTACATGCCTTTATTGCACAGGCCCAGCAGAAGTAGTCTCCTCCTTTTTGTTGACCTGCTTCGAATTCAGCTGCTGGACCATCACCTACGACAGATAATTTTTGTAGTTTAAATATATATATGTGGATATGCCCTATTCGTACTAATTTCTGTGCGTATTAATTTAATTCTGAGATGCATCTGCTCTTAAATTTCATTATTTTTGCGAAATTTTTAGTAACATAAATTACCCTCAAAAATATAATACAGTTCACAAAGTTTTTAATTGATTTTTAGTAACAATGTTTTTCGATCGTGATATTCGCGAAATTTGAGAGTAGCTCTTATAAACATTTCAATACTTACCTTTGAAAAACCGCATGTTGTCATACATTGCTATGCCATTCACATTGTTTATTGGATCTGTAAGTAGTTTGATGTCCTCCATCCTTGTATCACTATATGCTAGCCGTTCATCTGTTGATGGACTTCGTGCCAAAAGATACAGTTCTGGTTTTTCAATCTCATTTTGAACACGTATCTTCTCACCTAAATTAAGACCGGATGTTTTTCAGGGTTTGCTAATTTCGTTGACAATATGTAGTTCTTGTCATCAATTTGTGAATAAAATTACTTTACTAACCATGCAGTGCGTAGTATTCTTCATCACTGAAATGTATGGCTTTGTCATATAAATAATTTGTCATCATCAGAATGTGACTGTGATTCGAAATTGTTGATGCATCATGCCAGAATATCAAATTTTGTTGTCTTGGAAGTGATTTCAAATACTGCACCTTGTCTGAGATAGGTAGCTTCTCACAATTGGACATTTCTTCTAGTCTTTCCAGCTCCATGATAAGAATATCCTCTGTCATGTTTTCATAGTAACTGTCAGGGAATACACGGAGGTATTTTTCATGTTTTTTGATAAGTGATGTTCTCAACATTTGCAACGATACTTTTCGTCCTGAAAAAAAGGGGAATGAAACATATACTATTTTAGAATCTGTGTTAACTAAATGTGTGAGAGAGTTGGCAATCTTGGCCAGAGTTTTAGAAAATATATTTTCAATTACCGGCAACCATAAATTGTTCGGTCTCAATTTTTCCATCTCTATATTTCAAGCATTCGAACATCCTGGGTACTACAGTTTCACCAATTGTGTATGTTCCGTTTTTGATTTTGTCTTTTAACATATTGTTGACTTCATCATTTGTAACATAGTCATAAGAAAGAGAGATAGTCTGGGTACCGCCGTGATTGAGCTCCGCTCCGGTATCTGACTCGCGTTCAGAAATTTCCTAGTGCCCAGTCTACTTTTAGGGGGACCAAAAAATCCAAAACAGGCGGGAAGCTTTGTATGCTAGGTACTTTGCTGAAGTTTGCCTGGATTTTTTGGTATTATCAACTATCGTTGGAGCTAATTGTTCAGTCTTTGGTTGCTCTAGCTCCCGTAGAACAAGTGGAATTTCTATTTTCAAAATTACTCAAGCATATGACGAGTATGCAACGCATCATGGAGAGACAAGCTAGTCGCGGCTGTGATAATCAAAGATATTTTATTAGGTAGCTAGCTACAACATACACATATACTATGACACAGTAAGTGAGATAATTCTACTCTGATTAGGAATTTCCCATTAGATAGCTTGTTCTAGCCACATTCGTCCAATTTTAGACCAAAAACCAAGGACCAAAATGTTTAGCGAAATCAGCAAAAGTACCTAGCATACAAAGCTTCCCTATATACCTAGCTAGCTATATATTCTACAGATAGTACTTCCCTTCCCACTTACGTTCAATGTTTTATAGAGGTTGAGTTGGTCATGTGTTATCGTTTGGACTGCCTGCTTCGGACCCCATGGGCACTTTTTAACATTGAATGTCATAGAGGGGGTGAAAGCTATATTTTTGTGGACGATTGTAGCTATATATAATGTGGGAACATCACAAAAGAAGCGGTGTAGTAGACATTGCCACGTTGTAGTTAAGGAAATCAACTTTTTTAACCCTGCTGGTGAGCATACACCAGTTTGGATTAAGTGACAAATGGAAATTATTTCTATATTGACATCTATATTTTTTATCTAAGCGTTTTAAATTCTGACGAGCAGTTCTTGTGCAATTGTCAACACGTATATACTGAAAATCTTATATATTATATATTTATCGCATTAACTTTTTGGGTTCAATCAGAACAACTTTCAGAAAAGCAAA
Source organism: Hydractinia echinata (assembly GCA_030067915.1). NCBI lineage: Eukaryota > Metazoa > Cnidaria > Hydrozoa > Anthoathecata > Hydractiniidae > Hydractinia > Hydractinia echinata. The sequence goes on along the minus strand of JASGCC010000330.1, from coordinate 158,288 downwards.
AAATATTCCTGATCAGGTAATGTCATAAGTTCTGCATCAGGAAATCATTTCCTGATATATAATATATATAGCAATTTCCTGATGAAGAAATAATTTCCCTTTCCCTTACTTGACCTAATGCCGGATACCATTCTTGCCTCTTCTTTTGTTTAACGTTAATGTTGCTACCCTCGATTTACGACATACTGTATACCTGTACTTAACCGCTCCACCTGAATGTGTGGACAGTTTACAGATCTTATAAATCATTTCACTAGACGTTTAACGCCAGATAACACAGTCACTTGTAGCTTAACCAAGCGTTTCCTAAAAAAAGGTTTATTTCACCTGTAAAGTTTTGTATTTGTATATACATTCAAGCCCTGTTGGTCTAATGGTTATGACACTTATGCAAATGAGAGATTCAGGTTCAAATCCTGGACAGGGCATGAAAAACATATATAATTATCTTGCACCCACAACAACCACTTTCATTTACATATCACAAAAATGCCATGGTTAGGAAAGGCAGTTATACTTGTTTGTCTTGCCAATTTCAAGACAGGTTTCAAAATAAGGCCCACTAAAAGATTTTCGCTTGCGAACCTGGGGGACTCTGTCCCCTGCTCCACCAGCCTTTCTATATTGCTAGCTATATACATTTAAAAAATTTGTGAAAACATCAGAAATCAAGATAGGAAACTACAGCTAGCTCACTAGCTATGCCAGCATCATAATGACTTTTTATAAATGTGTAGCTATAAAAATAGCTGTCAAGTGACACAAAACCAGATGTACTAATTAAAATCCCAACGCTACAGTTGGGACTCAAGCTTGAACCAAAAGGATGCTCTATATCCAAAATATTCTTATAAATCAACGGATAAAACTTTTCAGCATCCCCATTGAACGATTTTATAAGGTCTTTCACAAGAGCATAAAACGGTATAACATTGTCAAGGCCACCAACTTTGAACATTTTGAATTCATTGGTGATTTCTGATGGGTAACATTCATCACCAGCTAATTTTAAAACAGCTTGGTCCATATATTTTAAAATACAGTAGATGCAACATCTGTTCAGCTTCCTTGACATCTCTATCACCTGATCCTGCAGAATCACCTTTGTTGTGGTCACTATGTTTCGCGTTGGTGTGGCGTGTTAATCCTCTTCAAGAAACAAACTTTAGGACACAAACTACAGCTAAAGGTGACTTTTGTGTCCTCCTCGGGTATTTCCTTCACAACTGTGGTTAGTTCCACGTCAAAGTCTGAATTACTTTGTAGAATATCTTCATCTATAGCCTCCAATATAGCATCAAGTTCTTCGCCATAAAGGAAATCTTCCTTCGCCACAGCCATTTTACAAAATTCAGTCCCCTTACTTTCGGACCACTCGCTCTAGGTCAGGTCCTTTTGCCGTATCGGCCCGAAATGGCCGATTACCCAGACTATCTCTCTCTTGTGACTATGTTTGTAACATCAGTTGGGAAGCATATTCTACTTCCATCAACTCTAACAAAAAAAAGTTTTAGATAAAAACTTTATTAGTTTCGGGGGATTTTGCCTAAAATCAGAGGATTACATTATGTCTAATTAAACAATGGCATGCTCTTTGTGCATGAAACATTCTTCAAGTTCCTATGTAATTAATGAATAACTTAAAATCAAAATACATACAGCTTTTTGTGAAATAGTAACCTGCCTTATGAAATTTACCTTCTTTTCTTTCTTCTGATAACACTTCTTTCCCTTTTTTAAGGATTAGTCTTGACAAGTCTAATCCTTGGGTGTTTAACATCTCTTTTAAAATTTGACCTCCATTTTTAAGTAGATTCCCAAATGAATTTTTTAAATTGAACTTCCTTCCTAGGTCAGAATAGTTCACGGTTGCAACGCAGTGGAATCGTGTTTAAAATCATCGGGCAACTCCTACAACTACACGACGCGCGAAATGGGAATGTAGCCTGTGTTTTAGCCTTTAACGGGGTCGAGGCTACATGTTGAATCATTGGTCGAACTTACGCATTTACGTTTTCTATGTGTATTATAGAATTTAAAGTGCGTCAGTCAGATCACAAAATAAACACACAAAAAAACGCGACTTCAAATTTTGATTCGGATTCTGTTGGTCTGTGTCTATTCATTTTGTTTCTTATGCTTTTTTTAAACGTCTTTCACCTTTTTATTTTTGTAATATTTGTTTTTTGTATGTTCTAAAATGTTAAGATAAATATATTGTCACGTTTTTAGTCACGTACAGATCTTAAACGCACCAGTTTTAGGATTTTTGGCTAGGAACGAATATTTTGAAGGCTAGCTAGCTACTAGAGCCTTACTTATTACTAATCTGTATGGTATAAAGAGCTTTTTATCCTACCCAACATTTATTTTTATGTTGCTACTGTAGCCATTTAGCTAGCTCCTATCTTTGGCTAAAAAGTGAGAGTAAAAAAATGCAGTTTGGCTACTGTAATATTCTTAAGCAATAATTCTTATCCTAAATGCAGTTAGCTACATCTTTTCCTATTTTCCTGAAAACTTTTTTCTGCAAATAAAATGGCTGAGCAATTGTTTTAGTTGGACAGGTAACGACAGGATGTTCCCTTTGTTTTTATTTAAACCGAAGTTGCAATGAAGTTTTTTTGGAAAATGGTATTACGCCTCTATATACTCCTGTTCAGCTCTGTTTATAACTGTACTAAGTGCTTAACCCAGTCTGCTTTTTTGGTAAAGGCTGTTACGCCTATGGGCATGTGCAACACGGTTTACCTGTACTAACTGCTCAGCCCTGTGTCTGCGAGAAAGTTTTTTTTCACGGTTTAACTGTACTAAGCGCTCAGCCCGTTGTCACAATTAATTTCTTAACTTTCACAAAAACTCATTCCGCAAAATAAAATAATATTGACCGATTGTTTTGGCTATGACAGGTTAACAACGGTTTGTAAACTCTACTTTTATTTCGGCCATCGTTGCGGGAAAATTTTTTTTTTTAAAAATATGTTATATACAGTCGCAACACTATACCTGTACTAAAGCGCTCCACCTGACCGTGTGGCACAGTTTACGGCTCTTATTAAGCGCTCCACAGAGTGTTCAACGTTGGGTCACTCCCCCGTATGTTAGTGGGTTAGGGCTAGGTTTTATGGTAAGAAAATCAGCAGGAGTAAGTCTGCCGTAAGTCAAATTCCTAACTAAGGGGTTGATTACATGGAGAATTTAAGCCTGGGCTGAAATTTCAACTTGGGTAGAGCTAACTAACCGGGCTAGGATTTTCGCCCGGGCGGAAATGTCATATAATCGCAAAATCATTTTTAACCGGAGTTGGAAACAACCATGCGCATGTGCTCGATCTCCATGTAATAGCAAAACATTTTTCACCCCTGCCCCGAGTTGAAATTTCGACCCGGGCTGAAATTCTCCATGTAATCAGCCCCTAAATGAAACATTTTTTCTAACTTTTTTAAAGTTTTTCTCCTTTTTTTTTTTGACGTTTGATAACTCCATTACACTACAGAGAATTCGAGGACACTCGATCCGCCATCTTTGTTTGTGAAATTGCAACCGTGTTCGCGCCATAAGGCTCTTGTTTATTATGTGATCATCTGAATAGTTATTGACTTCATTGCAACAGTCTTCGAAGTCACAGGTGTAACTGTCATATTTACCAACATGATCTAGTTTTCTTTTCACCCCTGCCCTTTCTTAATTTCATTTTCTGTTCTTTGTTTAGCTTGTTCTTTGGTTTCAAAGGATGATGTCATGCGGAGCTTCTGTCTACAGGACAACGACAAGGTGACACCATAGGCTCTAAAGAGAACAGTAAACAAACTGTTGCACAATTTTTCCGCATTTTTCAATCTTACAAACGTATGTATACACGTTTTTTTTATAAGAAACCTAAGCATTTAGTTGAGCCTTGAGTTTCTTAAAATTTTGATAATTTGAGCCCAAATGGTTCTTAAATTTTTCTTATTTGACCCTGAAAAATCTTTTATTTGCAAGGCTTTTTTGAGGTTTGGACTATGATTTGGATATGTGAACGACATTTGCTATGTTATATACGTATTTTTTATGTTTTATGTATATAAGTTTCTTAGTGTTAGAGATTTTTCAGCCTGATAAAGTTTCTTAAAATTTGGCCTTTCTGAGCCTAAGGTTTCTTATAGACTTGTTTCTTATAAAAAAGACGTACAAGTTGTGTTGAAAAAACAGGTGATTTTAATTACCTTTCCACAGCTGTTTCTGCTAATTGTTTCTGCATGTCCTTTTTCATTTTTTTCATACCATTAAGTTCTACTACACGTTTTGTTATTTTAGGTGTACTCGATAGGCTGTGACATGGTAATTTCGTCCGATGTTGAGAATTTTCTGCTATCACTACTTTCTGTGCAGCGAGAAAAGACGTACCAAACACATTACGATATTGTTGGTTCATATCTTTTAATATGCTTTTAGTAGTATCGATAAGTACAGCATTTTCCTTCGACGTCAAGCCAGATACAGCTGCTTTCTTTTACCAGCTTTACTTTTCGTTGGAAACCTACTCAGGTGCAATCTATAAAGCTCGTTGTTGGAACACCCCTTGCAGTTATACATTGAGTGCAGACTTTGTTATTCTGGCTTCAATTGCTGCCATTTCTTTATCGAGAATATCTCAAGGACCTCTTTTTTGTAGACTTTATTGTTTTACCTAGTAGTGAGATATTGTCTTTACTTTTGTTAAAATTTGTGGTGAAGTGTTTATATTGTACAGCAAAATTTTCATTGTTCCGAAATATATTGTTGAATGTTTAAAAATTGGTTTTATAAATTCTTGATTTATATTCCACGGGTTTTCTCCATCGTTCTTTTTCATAGCAGGCCCAGTCATTTGAGAATATACGGCTACTTTTCCGAATCCACAAGTTAGTGGGTCTAGAACAGACATTCTCTTTATTTTATTTTGTTTGCTGTATTCTACGAAATTGCAACACTTAAACTTCTCAAGTGAAACTTATTTTCCCGCTTAGAAGCGAAACCATGTTTACATTGCTCTCCGCCGCACTCTCCTTTATAATATAGAGCAAACGGTTCTCTGATTGGCTGACAAATCACGTGATCACTTGAATTACCGAGCCTGGTAATTACACGGCTTTCACACAAGCGAGAGGAAAAATGAAGCAAAATGAAGGATTCTTTGTTGACAAGTAGAAAATGGCTAATCGCTTTGTCTGATTAAGTTTTGGTTGAATAAAAGCAATATAATATTAAACTAGAGTAAATTCTGTATATGTTTCATATCTGTTACATGGAAAATTTCAAGTTTTTTGTGATAAAAATATCCAGCCAAACTGAACTATAATGAAAATAACGAGAAATACGACTGAAAATCATGGATTTTACGAATTTAAGTGATCAGGATCCCATGTAACACTTTTGCTAGGCAGTAGTAGTTACAATAGGGAGTGTATAAAAGAAAATACATTGGCCTGCATACGTTTCTGGTGAAGCGAAACTCAAACAAGACAATCAAATGGAACGTGTTTGTTTACATATGACAGCTGACATTTTATATGCTAACGGGGAGGTCGTTGATTTACATGACACTTAGGTCGAGTAAAATTCGTACATTAGCAAAAAAACTGTAAATAAGGGTTTAAAAATAACAAAAATTCAAATCTTATAAAAATTCCTGGAATCCGCCATTATGAAAAGTTTCCTTAAAGGGGAATTAAGCCTCAAACTTAAATAGCATTATTTCGATTAACATTATGTCATTTCCCAAATTCTGTTTAAAATTTTGAAAAATAATATTATTTGGGTTGATTTTAATATAAAAAGTTCCCCTTCTATGAGCGAACGGTAAGCGCCATTTAAATTTTCTGAGGCCACGGCTGATTCTGGAGGCTGTTATATCGTGACGTATCTTACGCTGAAGAAGCATAAGCTTGCGCTGAGCGCAAGCAGCGAGATATGGAAAATTTAGGCTCCTGCTCTGACTCCCCTATTTCTAGAATATTCAAGTGACTCTAGTGAAACGTCAGTAACAGGATGTTACATGAATAAGCCTGAATACTCCAAAGCAGAAACTTGAAAAAGTGACTTATGAATCTAGTGATAGCGAAGAAAAAGACGAATTGAATTCAAGCAGACTTGAAAATTTGCATTGGTGTACCTGTATACGACATCGACGACACCAGAAAAATATAACAAACTCTCCACATATACTAATAAGTAAGTTTTTCTTCAAAAAATATGTTTCTCGTAAATATTTTCAAAGACCATATTCTCATAGTCACACCAAAATAAAACATTCTTCGTATCTTCTTATCTTCTCACTTTTCGCTTTATAATCTTACAGGTCCACGCGCTATGAAAATACACACCATCGCAGATTATTAATTAAATTAAAAATAATGTCATTCCTTGAATATCAAATAAAAAAGGAGAAGAGCCCTTGTGCCTCAAATAACAATTTGTTTCAAAGAAGTTTGATGAATGAATAATTTCAATATACTAGTCGTTAGCCCGTGGAAAAATCCACGGGTTCGCCCGTCCTTTTTATACCGCATTGCGTGCGTCTCGCTACTTGGCAGCTAAGCTACCATTTTGCGTGACAGACAGACAGACGTATACGGGTAATTTAATATAGAGTCGTTAGCCCGTGGAAAAATCCACGGGTTCGCCCGTCCTTTTTATACCGCATCGCGTGCGTCTCGCTACTCGCGCAGCTAAGCTACCATTTTGCGTGACAGACAGACAGACAGACGTATACGGGCATTATAATATAGATTTTATCCTGGTTTACACTATAACTTAAACTTTGATTCGTTGTACGGAAATGAGGTACACCAGTTACTGACAGTACATGGCCTAGGTACATTATTATGACAGGCTTGGAAAAGGATGTCGCGTGGTGATTCCAGCTTGTGTTGTGGGAAAAATAAGGGAAGAAATTTCCTGATCCAAATGGAAAGTATACCGGTTTCAAAGAATTTGTTGATATATAACGGGACTTAGCATTTTCAAACAAACAATAACAAACAACGAAAAAGCGAAATAAAGTACAACGGACTAGAGTTATTTTCTTTGAATCGTTGTTACGTTTGTTCACGTTGTGTAAAACAACTTTAAAAAAGACGAAGAGATCAAAAAATTGAAATGAGCGTAAAATACGTCATAGATCTCCATCGCAGATATTTTATGATTTTAACATGGCGATTACTGTTGTCAACTTTTATGCTAGAAAAGGGATGTAAATTCAAAGAATTTCAATTTTTTTTATATACCATCAAAATATGTAGGGTTTGTAAAAGATATTTCCGAAGAAAAAAATTTGGGCTTAATTCCCCTTTAAATACATCGAGTGTCTTGTGATAGGAAGCGACTTTTCGAGAAAATATTAGAATTCCCAATATTGTCCTAAAATTGAAAAAAGATATATGTATTTTTTTCGAATGCAATATAGTTTATATTAGAATTTCAGCTCATTAAATAGTTTCAATTTTTCACCTTTGAATTAAGCTTCTCCTGTCGCTCTTTTATTCTTCTCGATCTAGCGTGATCAGTACCATGTGTACAATCCAGAAATTTCAAACCAAGTACAACAAACGGTATGCCACTGAATTGAATCTGCTGGTCGATAACATCACCATTTTGATCCTTATTTTTTCTGTCTTCAAACATGATTTTATGGGATCTGATATCAGGACCTGTTTCGCAACAATAATATGACAATTGCATATATGATCCTTTCTGTACGTTTTCATGGTCTTCCAAATTTGGTAACAAAACTCCGTATAAAATGAACTTTGAATAGTGGCTTGAGATGACAACAATGAGAGAGCGCCAGTAGAAAGGAAGTTCATTAAAGGCCGGTTTCCATACAACTGCATTTTGCGCCAAGTGGTAAAAAGCGCCGTGACTTTTGATCTACGCATGCGCATTATTAGAATAATGCCGCTGACCTCGCGTTTTGCATGCGCTGGGGCGATTTAAAAAAGTTGAACAGGCTCTACTTTTTGCGAGCTACATTTTGCGCTTCAGCTTAACAGCCAATCAAAAGGTAGAAATCTACATGAATTACGAAAGAATTTTTAATTAGATCATTTCAAGATGGCTAGCAACATTCTCGTTTCTTTGTTAAATTTTGTCAAAGCCAAATGAATATATATCAATCAAGTGAAGTAGATGAAAAACAAAATAACATTAATGAGTCTGTGGAGGCACAAAGAAACAACGTTGCAAACAAACTTAAAAAGACTACTCGTGATCTGACAACATTAAATCCTTTAAGCAAAACGTTGTATAGTCCTTTGATTCTTCTTTCTATGGAAAGTCTTCTCGTCCACATGTTTTCTTACGTATTTTACAACGTTGTTTATTTCTACGCCATAAAAATATTGCTAGGACTACTCTCAAATTTTGCAGCAACAAATATCGTCTGTTTACATCAGCCATGTTTTGCAAAAAACACGTGAGCAAAAATCGCTAAATGGAAATGGGTTCGGTATATGTGATAAAAGTCGCGGCGCATTTTACGACTGGGCGCAAAATGCAGCTGTATGGAAACCGGCCTTAACATTTCAATGCGCATGATCGATTGTCGACTTTTATTTTTATTTTGTACGGAAATTTATCAGGACTTAATAAGACCCAGAGGAGCGCAGTAAAGTGCGGGTCCATGAGTAGGCTAACCATATAACTATTAGAAATATACCTTTTACGTTGAACTCTGTATCCTTCATATAAACACAGAACTTTGACATTGTTTTTTCTTTAAACTCCCCGATAGCCTTCTCTGCCTCAGCCAAAGTTTTATAACACTATAGCCCAGATCTTCTAAAAAGAAATTTTTAAAAAACTTTAAAAAAAAAACGGAACTGAAAACACTCGCATGCTAATTATGTCAGTACTTACCGAATCTGTCATCTTCTTCAACTTCTGTTTTTTTTGTTGCTGTCGATTTCATCTTCTATGGATACAATATCAAATTGCTTCTCATTGTCGTCTTCGTCGCTACTCGATGAATCTGAAAAGTATGAAGTATAATCAATTGTTGTACTTTGCCAGATCGGTAACATTTCTTTTACACGTGACGTAGCGGTACATAATTCCATTTCTTTCTTTATGTTTCATTGCAATATTTTTCTGGAATGAAGATCAAAAGATCAATAGTGGAAAGTGATTTTTTAAAATAATTAAATAAAAGTTTCGATTAAATAAAGTAAGTTGAGGTGGAAAAAAAAATAACAACAAAAGAATTTATAAAGATAAATCGTAATGAATCGCAAATAAACAATATAGAAATTATATAGGAATATACGAATACATGCTATATACTATATCGATGATGTTGATAATCCACATCTATTGATAAAAAGTGATTATTAAGCATATTCTATTTGTCACATTTAAAATTTCTACTCCTATGCTCTTATCCTATTTGATTTCCGTCGCCGCTATGCGGGGCGGAATCTTTAAAATCGCCTGATGGAAGATAGATATTATATAGATAGAGAGAGACAGCACAGAGCCCGGACGCTGTTAAGTTTTTGTCCAGGCTAAACGCTCGAAAAATTCCATTTTTTCGAAAGCCAATGAAGATGCTTTATTTTAATCTCTGTCAATTAAATGACCAATCTGAACAGAGAGTGTACTCATCGTGTGGCCAGAACATTCCGTGTGCGGCCATGACTAAAAGTGCTTACATTTTGTTGGTCGCCCCTTGCTCTTTGGTTTGGTTGTAGTAGATGGGGAGCTTGTAATAAAATATAAGGTACCCCCAAAATAAAAGGTACCCCCGTAGGTTTCAGCTGATGGTTTTAGAACTTCAGCTCTTTAGTTATTTGTCCGGGAACTCCAGTTTTTAAATTATTTCCATAATGGTAGCCTGGACAGTGCACAAATAACTTGGATATTTGTGGAAAGCTCCACACAGAGTAAAAAAGAATTACCACTGAACGGAATTAACAAAATAGCTAGTACCTTTCTCACACATTGTTAGCTATTCTAAAGAGTGACAAGGTAAAATGTTTTTGTTTCTAACATGTAAAAGTTATGGAAGAAGTGATGGCAAACAATTTCAAATGCAGGATATTGATACTTATCCAAGAAAGTGCCAATTTGCAAAGAAATAAATTACTTTCAGGGCATCATCTATGGGGCAGATGGTGTATAATCTGATCCAACATAAGTTAAATCCTTAATTTCTATTTCATCACTAATACATGCAAGGAGAACTTGGTCAGCTTTCTTTGCCATAAGAAGGGTGCATATTATTCCTAGACACATCCCAAAAAATCATCCATTCTGTGGATCTTATCCAGATTATCACAGTGGTAATTGATTTTAAACCACTCTGTACTATATTTAATGCTGCACGAAAGGCTCCATTTAAATGGATCGAATCAAAATGTGGCAAAATTAAATTTTCTTTATCGTCAAAGCTCATTTTTGAACAAGGATCTGCGACGACTTCTTTGTAACTCTTTAATTCAACCACATTTCGACTATGCCAGTACTGTGTGGTATCCAAACCTGACAAAAGTTTTAAAAAAGAAGCTCCAGGTTGCTCAAAACAAATGTGTTCGCTTCTGTTTACAAAAAAGTAGCAGATCACATGTAGGTGCTAACGGATTTTTAAGGAAATAAATTGGCTACCAGTTTGGTGAAAGGTTAAAGTATGCATAAACAAGCATATAAATTTTTTCAGAAAAAATGTCCTCTGTACATGTCTGATGTATTTATTTCATCAAGTCATAGAAGAGCTTCGACTCGTTCATCATTCCAGAGGCTTGAACAATCTTGTGTAAAAACATCCCAAGGTCAACAGTGTCTTTCCTACCTTGGACCCTCCTTATGGAATACTCTTCCTGAGGGTCTTAAAAGATCTAGTACTACAAACAGTTTTAAACACAACCTAAAAAAGCACTATTTTGATGTTATAACGAGAAGGGACTCAGATGATTTTGTGAATTAAATTCATATGATCTTTTGATAATCTTTTCGTTTTCGTTTTGCTTATCTTTTTTTTCTATAAGGGTAGAAATGGACCACAATGGAAATCTCGCCTTGGCTTGTTTTGTGTTATCCAGCCATTAAAACATATCAACACTCAGGAAAAATTGCATTTAATTTAATTTTATATTTTTATGATACATTTTAATATTATATATAGTTTATTATTTTATTTATTTGTTTTCAATTTCTTTTTCTCTGTAAATATTTTTAACGATTTTATAATGATGGCAAATATAACTTACTTACTTACTTACTAGACATGAAGATGTGCGTTTTCGGATTTCATTCATTTCCTGAAGGAGCAATCCATTTATACAAATTTCTAAAGAACAACAAGACAAGATAAATGATCTATACACACTAAACTACGCACTGGTTATAGGCAAATTAGACTTGTGTTTGTATGTTTAATTTGTCTACAAGCTTATTGCAAAAGAAACAAAAAAGGACAAAATACTTTCTGAACTCAGCAAAATTATGCAAGACGGCCAGAAATGGATTAACAAAATAGCTCCAATACTTCCAGAAATTACAGTCACTCCAACAGACCTTCTATTAAAAAGATTCCCTAAAAATTATATACAGTTTTCTGTGATAGTACTGCTGGTTTTGTGGTGGTTCTGTGGAGACTGGTGGTTTGCTGCTGGTTCTGTGGTGGTTCTGCGGAGACTGGTGGTTTCCTCCCGGTTCTGTGGTGGTTCCGTGGAGACTGGTGGTTAACTTTTAGTTATTACGTATGGTTTTACAGAAATTCCTATATTGTTAGCATGTTCAACTAAAAAGACAGCAGAACAAATTTTTCCACATGCTTTTCCTTCAAAATACTGGGAAGATGTGACTGTTGATCTTTTTGGTCCCGTCTTTTCATCTAAACATGTTGTAATGTTTCAGGATCTTTCATCCAGGTTCTCTGCAGCCAAGATTGTTAGTTCAAATAGTGCTTCAATGGTTGTATATACTAGTTATGAGTGACATTTATGATGCATATGGCAACCCAAAGAAATAGATTGTGGGTAATTAATTTAATTCACAGGTAATGGAATATTTCACTAACAAGCGGAGAATTAAAAGATAACATACTCCATCCATCTGCAAACCCAGAATAAGACCGGTTAAAAAAACATTGGTTTAGAAGTGAATGTCTTTAAAACTATACAATATTTTAAGCTGTTACTTAAACTTCTACTGTGTAAGTCGAATTTTAAAATTTATTTTTCTGCTGTGTCCAACTAAATTATATACCTTTTTCGCAGAAGAAATTTTTGCGGAATTTAATTTCCGGTTTTTGACTCTTTCTGCGAAATTAACTTACGTCCAAATTGCTCAACCACAAAATTAAATTCCTTGAAATTCGATTTTTTTTCCTCTATTTTTCAGTAGTTATCAGCTAGGTAGTACAAAAATTAATTTTTGATTTGCTCGAAGATAATGAAGAACATAATTTAAATGGAGCTAAACTGCAAGTTTTGCTCATGTTAATTGTGGTGACAGAAGTACAGTTCTTTAGCATTGTAGTTAGCGTACATTAGCTTTACCTTAGTCATTGAGGATGCAATCTAGAGCCTTGCACAGTGGGGGTGGTTTCTACCTATAGACCTGTTCTTAAAGGTTGCCAGGATAGTAGTCTCACTTGCCTGAAAAGGAACTGGACCCTACCCAGGTCTTGATTATTAATGGCTGCATATAAACCCCAACACCCCACACTGTGCTAGTTCTTCAGATGTACCTTACAGCTTACAGTTTATCTATAATTGGATTATATTGCACAAGGAGGCATCAGACGAAAAGCTTTGGATATTTCATCAGAAGAGACATTGCATTGCCAGGTCAGTTCTTTTCATACTATTTACTATCTGTTTATGTTAGGAGAGTTGTGGCAATGTCACTTTTAAACTATACAAGGCAAAGGGCATGTCTCTTGCAACAGTGGGCCCTAGCATAGCATTAATAGCACACTTCTTTCTGAACAGTCTGGTTGGCAGAGTAAGACATTATGGAATAGGAATCTTAGTTATCTAAATAAGTTATGCAATTCTAGTAGCCATTATGGATTTTATGCAAGTAGAGCAAGTTCCATTTTGTGGTTTTATTTTACCATCCTTTTTCATTTTTAATATAAGTAATAGTAGTAAGGTCTACAAAAGGGCTACAAAGGGCCAACATTGTGAGTCGTGGTAGGTAGGATTACCTATCAGATCCTTATTTAACAGGCAAACCTATACGTTGTTGGCGGCTCATCTTGCTTTATTTCTAGGTCAACACGCATATAAACATTCCCCTTTGTGTTGCCTAGCTTTACTGCTTACAGATTGTTGTTATCATCCTGTACTTACTTAAAAAAGAATGAATTCTACTTTTCTTACAACCTATGCGCAATTCCTAGAATTAAGGTTAGAACGACTATACATAAGCTGTTTTATTAAGAATTCCTTTAGCCGTTGTACTACAAATAAAAATTTCCTATATGCGAAGCTCCAATTTCTATACATGTTTTATTTATATGAGCATGACATTTATAAGCATCCATAGGCTTAAATTTAGTCATTTAAGAATATATTAAACATTATGTAAAGCCTAAGGAAACATTCTTAAGTTTTTATGTTTTGTTTCGTGAGAAGTTTTTCTCTTTATTCCTTATATCTGCATTAACCAGTATATATGTGTTAAGATTTAATTTGTAATTAATGATGATGAACGCAATAAGCATATTTTGGGCCTGATCATGTTTTTCATAAGCATCCTTAAAGCCTCATTTTAGAATTTTAATTGCTTATATAAAAATTTATTAAGACAATTGGGTTCAAATTTTGAAAAATTTAAGAAACATTTAAGAAACATTACCAGGCTGAATTTTTAAGGAACACATTTCTCACAAAAATGAAACTTTAAGCAAAATAGCTTAATATCAATCTGAGTATCTTCAAACAAGATGTTGCCATTATGATGGTTTCTTAAGACGAACAGCCTCTTAAAAAGGAGTTTGGCTCCCAAGATGACTTAATCTAAACAATAATTAGAAATTTCAAGAAACATTTCAGCCACATTAACAAACATCGATGTTGAATGCGAATTTGGTGTCTGATTAGGCTACTCTTGTGCCTAGGTGCATGACGTTTTGTCAATTTAGAACAGAACCTTATTGGCAGGTCCCTGGATGCTAAGTGATTGGTGGTAAAAACTAGACAGGCTTCCTTGTAATTCTATTTGTATTAGCAAACATCCATGGTTGCAAGTAGGTTAAATTTATCATGCTTTTATAACGTTCACTCGATTGTGAGAATAATAAATACAAATTTTGTTTTGCAATCATCACATAAATTTGTTACAATCATATAAATTAGATCGCTGAGTGTTTGGATATCAGGAAATAAATTTAAACATGGTTCTAATTTTCTATTTCGATATCCTATATTGGGAAACATCCATAGTGACGGGGGTTCTTTAAAAGAAAGGAAATGTATATTAAACAATTTATTATGTTGGCATTCCACCTCTGGTGCTTCTTTTACCAAAATTGTTAGATTAGGCCATTCTTGTGCTATGACTTGTGTTGTTCATTGCATTATAAACATAAAAACTACGAATTTAATAAAATCTCACATTTCTTTAATTGATACATGTTTTGACCTACTCTAATGTCATCTTCAGTCTAAATATTTACATAAAGCTTGTAGTATATATATAAGTACAAGAAATAAACAGAAGCTAAATTTACAAACAATTTTATGAAAGTATTGGTTTTTGTGCATACAAAAGATTCTGCTTATTTCCACTTCAGGAATTAACTTTAAACTCTTTGCTACCTCCCTTGTGTCAATGGTCAAATAAATACCATGAAAGTTTATCTCGCTGGAGTCCAATATGACAGCGTTATTAATGGTCATAACACCATGCCAAATATGAATAGACTATGCGTGGTACATGTTTTTTTTTTTATAAGAAACCAGTCTATAAGAAACCTTGGGCTCAGAAAGTAAAAATTTTAAAAAACTTTTAAGAAATTTCAGCAGGATGAGAAAATCTCCAACATTAAGAAACTTATTTGCATGCAACAGAAAAAAAAAAGGGGGGGACAGAATAAAGAGAGTTTCATAAAGTGGATGTTTAAACATGCATCTGTTTATAACAAACTAATGTATAGATTACATCTTAAACAAATCAAAAATGTTCTCGTCAATGTCGTCCTCCTCCATCTCAAAAAAGCATTGTAAATAAAAGACTTTTTAAAAGAAACTTTTCAGGCTCAAATAAGAAAAATTAAGAAACATTTCAGCCTCAAATTATCGAAGAGAAGTTTGCCTACCATACTGTACTTTGCCAACCAATTACTCCAGCTCATCTATCAGAGATTTTGTTGTTTTAGGGGGATAGCCAATTTCCTAACTACGATAAAGCTATGTGGCATTAATTTAGTATTACTGGCATTTTTGACCATTGTCAGTATCAGAGTACATCTTTCCTACCAAACACAAATGGGATCCTCTTACACACTTATCACCGCATGATTTTAGTTCATAGGACAATAATATTCTTTACATTCACATCAAGTTGAAAAACTCCATTTAGAGTCTGTAAGAGCCTGTAAGATCTGTTTAGCCAAGATTTGTGGACGCCTTTGTCCCAGAAATGCATTTGCTCATTACTTTTCATTTCGCGGTTTGGCTCCCGGTCCCTGGTTTATTCTGCTAAGCGGTGAATTTGTGACCCGGAAATATAGCAGTGCCATGCTCAATGTAACACACTACTAGAAAGGTTGGTCTAGCGATTGTTATTGCAGATATATTCACTTAAGTTGCAATGTTTTAGAAAACTGCTGTACTAATATTGCCAGTGTTAATAAGATCACTAGGCTATGGAATGTGAGGGCTCTCTAGTGTGTTCAGTGTAATTTGTTGACACATTTAATTTGTCTTGATATTATTTAACGTTAACAGTTTCTTTATTGTTCTACAGTTTTAGCCAGTAGAACTTTAACATGGGTTGTTGTTTTTTTTTGTTGCCGTTTTTACTACAGAGACTAGTGAAGCACGAGAGGATACCAGTCTAGTGTAGCCTTAAGGAAATTATTAGTTTTTGAGTGTTATAACTGACTACTCTGTTGCACAAAAACCTGTTATTTTTACAAATAAATCATTTGACATTATTATTTTATGTTTCGTTAGAAATGGCTGGTTTATTCATATTAATCCACAAAGTGTTTATCGCATGTTTTAGTGACTATATTATGTAATATCAGCTGTGAGTGTTGGTGCAATAAAGTAGGGCAGTGCCAGTCGAATATATACGTGAATTTAGTATTGTGTTATTGCATTGTATCATGTCAAATTGGAGAATTGTAGCAAATAGTGTATTTTTCTTGTTGTTCCTTTTTACAATATGGGGAAATTTGGGTGTGTTGGGCCTCCTTCGTCAGCCGTTTAGGCAAGTAATGTGTTGATACAAGTCATTGAAAAACGTACCTGACGCTCAGGGCGTGTATACATGTGTTCACCATATTTGCTGACGCTCATTGAGGTGCGCCTGACGCTCAGGGCATCTCAATCAGTAGCACTTGAATAGAAAACATGCGCCTGACGCTCAGGGCATGTTGATGCTCCTGACGCTCAGGGCATCTCTCATACACCTGACGCTCAGGGTATGAATAAAAACACTAGTAATTAGCATGTGCCTGACGCTCAGGACATGTCGAAGCGCCTGACGCTCAGGGCATCTCTCATACACCTGACGCTCAGGGTATGAATAAAACACGAGTATTTTGCATGTGCCTGACGCTCAGGACATGTAGTTGTAGATATGTGTACTGTAATCATTACTGGAATAGGAAACATGCGCCTGACGCTCAGGGCAGGTCGATGCACTTGACGCTCAAGGCATCTCATCCTCTCATACATCTGACGCTCAGGGTATGAATAAAAACACCAGTAATTAGCATGTGCCTGACGCTCAGGACATGCCGATGCACTTGACGCTCAAGGCATCTCAATTCTCTCATACTCCTGACGCTCAGGGTATGAGAGAAAACACCATTGTCTCATGTTTCTGACGCTCAGAGCAGGATTCTAAATTCACAAAGCCTTGTAGCTACAGGGTATCTCAGCAAAAAACGCCACTCTGAGATAGAAATCGAGAGATGGTAGCATTTTCTCGGAGACACCCTGTAACGTATTAATCAAGCTAAGGTAATAGACCTAGAACTCACTTTGTTTCAAAAACTTTTTAAAATTTATCATACTCTTTTCTTCCCTGATATTAGAGGGGAGACTATTAAAAACTAAAGCTCCTTGATAATACGTAAGCTTCCGACCAGCTTCCGTCTTGATGCTAGGTAAGACTAATTTAGATCTATTTCCTCTGGTGTTAATCGAATGGCTAACCAATTTGTAATTGCTGTCAACAGTCTCACTACCGTACAACATAACACTTCTTACACAGGCCTCATACAACCTACCTTTTACCTCAATTGACAAGACTCTGCTAGTCAACAAAGGAAGTAACTCTCTGAACTTTTTCCAAGCAGAACCTATCCTGCAAGTAACACTTCTTCCTACACCCCCTTCACTGCCCAACATATCACCTAAGTAACAGAAGTTCTCAACTATCTCTAACGAGCCACTGTTGTACATCATTAAAGCTGGAAATACTTCATTCTCTATAATCTCACCTTTGCAACGCTTGCATACAAACTGAATGTCAGCTCTTAACCTTCCACCAATACTACTGCACTTCTTATGTACCCAATGCTTGCAAGTCTGACAAAAAATTGAGTTACTACCAACCCCTTTCCTGCAAACTCCACAAGGCCACTTTCCAACTACAAGGTCACACTTGGCTGCAATGCTACTAATCATGGCTTTGGACTTTGCTGTGTTCACCCTTAGCCCTTTCTCTTCTAGTCCTTTCTTCCACTTCTCAAACTTTTCAACTAATTCTTCCATCGACTCTGCTATGAGAACCAAATCATCTGCATACAATAACTCCCATGGACAACCTGTTCTGAACTCCATCGACAGCGCTTCTAAGACTAGAACAAACAACAAAGGACCAAGTACAGAACCCTGATGTACACCACCATTTACACTAAATTCATCACTAAGTGAATCGTTAATCCTGACACGACTTCTAGCATTGCTGTACATAGACTGTACCATCGTAACTAGCCACTCATCCACACCTAATTTTCTCATAGCCCACCAAATAACTTTACGTGGCACTCTATCAAAAGCTTTCTCTAAATCTACAAAGGCAAAATAGAGATTCTTTCTCTTTCCTAAATACTTTTCCTGAAGCTGTCTGAGTAAAAATATTGCATCTGTAGTGCCCCGCCCCGGAACAAAACCAAATTGTATCTTATCTATATCAATTCTTTCTCTAAGTAACTTATCAATCACTCTTTCAATAACTTTCATTACTTGATCAACCAACTTCAAACCTCTATAGTTACCTCTTTCTAATGCATCACCCTTGCCCTTGAAACAATTCACTATTACACTTGACTGCCACTCACTCGGAATAGCACCATCCTTTATAATCTGGTTAGCAAGACTTGTAATAAGCTCAACTCCAATATATCCAGATGCTTTTACCATCTCTGCAACAATACCTGATACTCCTGCAGCCTTGCCAATCTTCAATTTCCTAATAGCCTCAACTACCCATTCTGTCTTGATCTGCATAGCTGGCCCTTCTACAACATCATCATCAGACAAATTATCCTCATCCCAATCAAACTCAGTGTTAAGCAACCTCTGATAATAATTCTTCCAAGCTACCCTTTTCTCCTCCTCTGTGCTAGCCAAAACACCTTCATCATTACGTATACACTTCTCACCTACAACATCTTGATTAGTCTTCCTCATCGTCTTCTCATCACCGAAATTAATTTTCACAAAAATTTCTTCCCTTAAGGTATCAATAAGTCAAACACTAACAGTGATCATTATTTTTATTACAGTAAGATATTTGACTCATTTTTAAACCAAACCAACTTAGTTCTATGATTTATTTTAGTCAACTTTTCTTTATTTAATTCAAGTAGATAATGTTTACATGATCTCTTATCTATGTGTTCCTTTCTATCCAGGCAAATTTTGTAAAAGAAACAAGGAGGCATTGCCTATTTCTTTTTATAAGATGTATATTCCTACATTTTTTTGTTACAAACCAGTCTACAAAATATTTACGTTTAAACACTTGACTAGGCTAAATGTCAATAAACCCAGTAAAAAGCTAACATACAGGACTATAAATTTCTTGTGAAGAAATGTTTATTCACAAGGTTGCTATTGATAATTTTATAGGTCTGATAGTGATACGTAATTGACAAATTCTTCCCCATGTTTTTTTACGTCAGAGTTGAAAACCTAAGAAGCCAAAGATTTGAGGCTGTTGTTTTCTAATATAAACAAAAAACATGTTAATGTAGAACATGTATTTTAGCAGGTAAGAATTATTTTATATATAGCTAAGTGAGAAAGGTGTGCTGGCTAGCTAGCTATCTCAATTTTTGGTGCTGACTTGGATCTCCTTTTGATTGGTCCTGACATACCCCTTCATGAAATTACTTACTTGCTAGCTAGCTATGGAGCTAGCTACACAAAATAGTGCTTTGATTAGAGTGCCTTTTTTTCTTAAAGAGCAAGCAACAAAAAACCTTTATCCTGCCTTGCGTAGTTCTTCCATGACTGGACACTCAACTCCTGTTCTTATGGGAAAAAAGGGGGCTAAAAATAACTTCCAAATGACACTTTGTGGGACTACTTCTATTAGATAAAAAGATAGATATATTCGCACAGGATTTTTTTAATATTTTTTGCAGAAAAGTTGTCGAAACGTGACAAAAGTTTATTGTTGCTTGCACTGAGCAGTCGGTGAACTGATAATTAACCTGTAACAATATATACAGTTAGCCGGTGCAGGATAATTAGATGCTACGCCTAGTATAATTAGCCGTTAAAAGCTTCTTTGTGTTCTTTACAGCTAACTGCGTCTTTTCCATGTTTTTTCTTGAAATCAGAATAGTTTTGTTGTTTAATAATATAGACGACATATGTACTGCTAGCTACAGTAAAATTTATCTTTTTTGCAAAATCGTTTCTTGTTCTTTTTCTTGGTTTTAATTGAAGCACAACTTTATGTTGATCTATATAAATATAGATGGCTATGGGGAGATCGATAACAAAGAAAAGTGAAAATTTAAGTAAAAAGATATATATCGTATAAGTAGCTGTATAAGCGGCTAATTATACTGTACGCACCGTATATATAATTATTCTGCATAGATAAATAGAATGTCTGTATATTTTATATGGCTAGCCTTACAAATCCTGTCTATTATTTCCAGGAAAGGCCATAGCTTAGATAGGGAGTCCTAGAGTATTTAATGCTTATTTTTAGCTATGCAGATCCAATTAGAGTCCCCGCTCTACCAGACAACTCCCTGTAGCATCCAACAGCCCACATAGTGTGTCATCTCCCCAATTTCTCTCACATGGCTTGGGTTAACCCGGGGCTATGGTAGCATTCACTCACCAATATTGAATTGCCGCCAAGGGGAATCGAACCCCGTTCTCTCGCACAAAGTGCCAGAGTTATAACCACCAAGCTATGGCGCCATTGAAAACGGCTAACTATTCTGTTACTGGCTAATTATCAGTTCTGAGATCAACCCAAAGTATCACAAAATATTTTTCTAAGATTTCTTAGAAATGACTTGATTTTTAAAAATCTCACGAAATATACCTGTGCATCACATCGCATGGATTTGTATCTTTGTATTAAATTCCCTTTTTAAATCAAAGAGGCAAAGAGAGGTTAAAAAAGAGACAATATTTAAACAACCTGGTTTTAATGCAGTTTATGGTAAAATTGTATTCTTGTTTCTTATTTTTAAAACGTACTTTCTTTTTCAGATCAGCTGTTATCAAACCATGCACCATCAGCATTTTCAAAATATTTTCAACAAGAGAGTAAATTTTGAAAGCCTAAATACTGAAATGCTAATATGTATTTATTGCTGAATTAATAAACAATGAACTACTTCATCATTCAAATTGAGCTCGTTCAGAAGTTATTATATTCGAATTGTCAAGTTTCTACATAGCAAGATTTGTATTCTGGAATTTCCAGAATTTTCCTGATCACTTTTAAAAATATCCAGTTAAAGTTTTAACTGTTATTTTAGAATACTTCATATAGCTATGCAAAATTTTTATTTTTATTTATTGAGTTGTATTTTAACATTGCAGGTTAGTTACAAAAATAGTCGTGATTTGTTTACCCCATAATTCTCTGTTTTCAAGGTCTACTTTAAATTTCAAAATATTTCAGGCTAATGACGGAAATCTTAAAGCCGCAGGGCTTCTTGTTTTTTTCTTTCTATCAGACGACGTTTTTGTGAAAAAACATAGAAAGAAGCACTGGCTCACCTGAAGTGGACATCATTTAATGCTCGTAGAAATTTCTTCTTCGCTTTGATTTCGCAACCGCAACACCACGTGTTTTCCAGTGTAAACAATCTTTCCCGCTTTTTGAAAATTTTTTGAGAACTGCAGTGCAGTACCTCCATCTTGGGTGTTCCTCGACAATTTTCACTCGAAAAAAAATATTTTGTGCAAGGTCGGAATAAGCTTTTGCTGAAAGAAACTTCCTGTCTGTATGTAAAACCATCTCCCTATCTATGGCACTCCAAAGTCACATTAATACAGTTATCTTAAGATAACAAGTGCTATCTTAAGATAACTCTATTAATGTGATTTTGGAATGCTTGAATATTCACATTAATGCCCTGATTGTAAGATAACTCGAGTTATCTTAGGATAACAGAGAAATATTGTAAGATTTCTTGATCATGGTAACATTAACGACTTTTCTACCTTTTCTACCGATGTTAGCGCTATGTTAAGTTAACTAAAGTTATCTTAAGATTGCGAGAAAACTGGAGATTACTCAATCTACGCAAAACTAAAACGTGTTTTAGGCTTTAGCACACGGGAAGTACGGAATATCGCCCAACTTGGTTAATTTTTTGGGAATTACCGATTATTTGGTGCATATGTCTAGGGGCTAACAACAAACCTCCTGGCTTAGTAGTACGCACATGCGACACAAGAAAAAAAAAAGTAAGGAAAGTACTACCTTTGCTGCTTGTTATACCCCATTCACACCTAACAAAACCGGTTTTACTTCACCTGGTAAAATACACCAAAAGGTTTTTTTCTGGAATAACAACTTAATTTGTATATGAGTTCAATTACATTCAATCCTTTATATTTTGCTTAATTTATCTTCTTATGTGTAAACAACTTTGAGATAAAACACGAATAAAACAGCCTTGACATGTTGTTTTTTACAAATAGGTTTCATTAAAACAGGTTTTACTGTGGTATGAACGGGTATATATATAACATGATGCGAGGTTTCCACTATCGCAGATTGCTGGAAACTAAGTTTCTTTTCAGATTCTGTACGGCAAGGCTTTGCAGGTCTGACTGCACATGCGCAGTGAGTTAGTATTTCAGGCGATTCTCGCAAGGGTTCTTCCTCGATCGTCAGTTGGCCTTGGCGTCGCAAACTTTTGCTAACAGTGTTTAATGTTCTTCATATCTTTTATTTTTTCATGTACCACCAAACTTCGAGTTTATGACGAAAGTCGTGGAAAACAGACTACAAAGATATATATTGTAAGATGCACGGCATAACAAATGGTCATCTTCACGGTTTTTCTTCTCTAGAAAAAAGGCTATAAAGCTCCCACGTTTGGCTCCATGGGCTAGAGAAGTTTTTTCATCCAGTTGCTGATCATCATGCCGTTCATCATAGTTGTGAAGTTAATCGGAAATTTTTACATATTGTGCTAGTGTATTGTATATGTGCTTTGCCAAGCCAACGAGACGAGAATAGTGTATTGTATATGCGCTTTGCCAAGCCAACGAGGCGAGTCAGTGTATTGTATATGTGCTTTGCCAAGCCAACGAGGCGAGAATTCAGTGTATTGTATATGTGCTTTGTCAAGCCAACGAGGCGAGAATTCAGATGTGATTTTGATACCGCTTTTTCTCCATTTTTTAATCAAAGGTTTCAAAACTTTTGTGAAGACATAACAAGCGCTAGCCAGGCCGAATGGCAGAACCAGAAATTGTTTTTTTACCTTGCTCCAGGGGAGGCTCGAACTACCGATCTTCGCATGTCTTTGTCGATACTGACTTATAAGTACGACGCGCTAACCGACTACGCCACTGGAGCCCTCAGTTTATTGTATATGTGCTTTGCCACAAGCCAACGAGGCGAGAATACCAATATCACCATATTGAGTTGTTATTTATTCTTAATCACCCATTGCTGGGAAGAAGTGAAAAGAATTTATAAAACCACATTAAAACATGTTTTAACTTTAGGTTTAAATGGGGTATTAGTTATTTTTAAATAAAAATCGCAACGGACATGGTAAATTTTCCCGCTTAAAATTAAAACCCACTGGGAACGAAGTTGACACTCTTCAGTGCTGTAATTGTTAATTATTGCGTAATTTAACGCGTTTGAAACGAAGATAATGCTATCTTTAGATAACACGAGTTATCTTAAGTTAGGAAAAATATCGTCAAATTGTATCAATAACACCTCTAATCTCAAGATAACTACAAACTAAAGATATAATTACCACAGCAATACGGTATCTTAAGATAACTCGAGTTATCTTACAATCAGGGCATTAATGTGAATATTCAAGCATTCCAAAATCACATTAATAGAGTAATCTTAAGATAGCACTTGTTATCTTAAGATAACTGTATTAATGTGACTTTGGAATGCCATAGAGCTTGCATCCAGCTCGTCGCATTCAGGGCTGTTCTGCCCAGATTGCGAAAACGGTCTGTTTATAAAAAAGGACGGCCGGATTATGGACGCATGGCCCGATTATGTTTTTTTGCCCTGATTATGTCGTGGTGACCCAACCTCGTCCCCAGGGTCTTGTGGCCCCTGAGCCGTTATTACGGAGTGGCCAACAATGACCCTGGAACAGGCTGGTCATGTGGCATTTTTGAAATTCCAAAGATAATGAGATGCAAATTTGGCGCTCGCCTTGAAGCAAGATTTAGAAATGGCGGGCGAAAAAGGACAAAACATCAAAAAAACTTTTTTGTTGATGAAAGCAAAATGGTCGGAAAATTACTGACTTTACTCTATTGATCTGGCTTAACTTGATTGTTTAATATCGGTAAAAGCCTATAATTTAGAAAATGTTTTGAAAGTTTGTTGTTATTAACATTCATGAGCTGTAGCTAGCTAGCTAGCTGCGCTGTGTACTATATGTACCTATCTAACGTGACATCCTGAGACAACTTAACCACATATTTATAAACGACATATAAATGGCTATTATTTTCCAGGTGGGTGATTTTGTTGAGAACACGTTAGAAATTGTATGAGAAGAGCTGGGTATTTTAGTTGCACACAAATTTTTCTAATACACTAATAATTCGTCAAAATTTGTGCTACAACAATTCTTCCTATTTTGAAAAACAAAACTAGAAGGACAGGTTGTAATGGTAAATTTATGGATTATTCTCAGGTTCAGGTTAACATGCTTGACATTCTCTGATCATTTTCAACAAAAATGACCAACATATTTGAATTCAGCATCAAAATTTGCCCCTATTAGTAGCAAAACATTCAATGTTTTATGATGAAATGACTACACAAATCAACTGTAGTGAATATGGTTCACTACAGTTGAATATTACAGTCAAACTCTTATAAAATTTAAAATATAACAAAGCCTTTTCTTATAATTCTTATTATTCAAAATTTCCTTTCATATATATATAATTTATGCTGATAAATCTAAATGTGCAACTTATATATTTTCTGCAAAAGTTTTTTGTATTCTGTTTTAAAATCATCATAACTAAGAACTCTATTCCTACCAGTTTTAAAATATATACCTTTGCCATGTTGTTCTTAATTGTATATATAAACTGTCACCAAGACAAGAAATCCTTTTTTTGCATGATCTAATTGTCATCCCTTTTACGAAAAGGGACGACATTTGATATCATTTAACGATATAAATAATGGGTTAACTTATAGCTGGTTTATTATATACATGTAGGGTATTCATTCCAGAAATGCTATTTGTGCTTGGATACGATATGAGAAAATATTCCGGTGGAGCGTAATCAATCGCTGGCCTAAAATATAATAATAGGACTTTTTGGTGTTAAATTTTCTCAGTACATTGGCCTTAAAAGAATAATTTGTTAAAAAACCTTACTTGTTTGTTCATATTTGGTCCAGATTTAGAATTTTGATACACAACTTTTATCGACCTCATTTAAATTGTTCAAATTCTGAAATCTAGAAAGTATAGCTAATACAAAATCATTCTTTATGTCTATCCTTAAATTCTAAATCTTAACCACATGCAAGTTATATATATTTCTTAATTTCAAGTTCAAAAGATGCCTCTACCTAAAAATAAAGTTTTGAATGGACTGATACTACACAGTTTACTGGCTGCATTATTTGCCTGTCAATTTGCGTAAGATGTTTGGGGATTATAAACAACACACGTCATAAAAGATAGTCAGCTGCATGGTCTTTAGCCAACAAAATGTTTCTTATAAATGTAAACAGATAATTTAGCTAATTGCCCACATAAGATTTCAGAGAACACAGCCACCTTGTCACCAAAATATTTATAAAATTAGACTCAAACATTGGCTAACAACATTGAGTTTTGTACCCAAGTAGGGTAATCAATTTAACAACATCGATATATATGGCTACTAGCTATTAAGATGTTCACGTAATTTGGACGGTATATATACGCTAGCTAGCTAACCAGGGAAAACCAGCTCTTCAGGGAAAGACAAACACCTCACATATATCAATTTAATTATCAAGATAAATTTGCTTTATATCATATGTAGAACTAAAAATGGTATCTTTTTCTAACATATTTTTCAAACAAGCCTCCCTAAAGTTGATGCAAAACCTTTGCTGGTCTTTTTATCTACTCCACAAACATAATAAATCGACCGCCATATTTGTTGTATTTTTGTTTACATAAAACTCCCGCGCAGGGCAGAAATAAATTTTGAAGGACAAAACTTTCATAAATTATTTTTCGGGTATAATTATCATAAATTATAAGCGATCATGTGACCAGCCTGTTCCAGGGCCTTTTCGCCGCTATCAATTTCATCAACAAGGCAAAATGCCCTGGGAACGAGGTTGGTGGTGACCGGATTATGAATGCTGATATAATGGCTGGCTAAGGCATCAGGCTGTGATTGGCATTTTCTTCGAACTTTTGTGAATAAACCATTGACGAATTATTGTCACATGCCATTTTTCTCTGCAAGATAACACACCATTGAAAACTCAGCATTTTTTTTTAATTTTTTTACTAACTGTCTTTCAGGCACTTCCATATTTTACAATGGCTATTCGTCCTATTAAAATAATAATAATATTTAAATAAAGAAATAAGTTATTCTATAAAAAAAGACACTGTAAAACTGTAGACAAGATATATATAAGATATAAGACAAGCATAGCGAAAGAAAGAAGTCTCGACGTAATTTTTCTCTGCATGATAAAACACTATTGAAAACTAACTAGATTTTGCGGATAGGTGGGTTCATTTTTATTTTTCGCAGGAATTGAATTCTGGGGATAACCTAAATTATTCGTTTTGCGGGAATTAAGTTTGGTGAAAAGTTATTAAACTTGCAAATCTCAAAATTTAGTTTCCACGAAATTTAGTTTCATTTGAGAACAACAACAACTTTGCCACCAGGGCTATTTGCTTGTCACCGAATGATATAAAAGCCGGTCGGCCCCGATTATGTTCGTTCTATAATAACTGAGAAATAATATAAAAATGTTGTACATAAGCCGGCCTGCTCTGATTATGTTCCTTTTATAAGTGCCAGATAATATTTTTTAACAGTCGTACATAATAAGCCGGTCTGTCCTGATTATGTTGCCCGGATTATGTATTTTCTGCCCTGTTTTTAACCGGGGCAAGCTGCCGTACATAATCAGGGCAGCGTTTATTATCCGGGCAGAACAGGGCTGCAATCTTTTAAATACCCTGCCATGTGACCCACATTGGCCAATTAAATTGTTCCGTTACGTCATTTTTGTGTGGTCTCTGATTGACCGATAATGGTGGTGGTGGAAAACAGCCGCTAAGTTTTTGTAAAAATTCGGTACCCGTGAAAAGATGGTGGACCAAGAAGCAAAGCAAAAGATTTTAAATTTTAACATTGGAGTTTTAGGCCACGTGGATAGTGGGAAAACGTCCTTGTCAAAGACACTAAGTACTACAGCTTCTACAGCTGCTTTTGACAAAAATCCACAGAGTAAAGACAGAGGAATCACGCTTGACCTTGGATTTAGTTCATTTCTGGTTGACTTGCCAAAAAAATTAACCTCTCAAGTTTCTGAACTGAACTACGATGTTAGTGAGCTGCAATTTACATTAGTGGATTGCCCTGGCCATGCTTCGCTGATAAAAACAATAATAGGTAGGTGTATATGGTCTTTTCAAAGTCAAACTCTCACAGAAGAAGCTTCGATTAAAGAAAAACTACAAGTATATAAATTAAAGTAAAGCTAAATTAGCAAAAACTCTACTAAAACTACTATACGAGATAGCAGACATTTGCGTATTACGCTCACTATATCGCCGGCTTATTATGTACAACAGTTAAAAAATATTATTTGGCACTTAAGGAACATAATCAGGGCAGGCCGGTTTATGTATGTACGACAGTCTAATATCATTTGTTGCTTAAAAAAGAAACATGATCGGGGCAGGCAGACTTATGTAGGAGAGTCTAATATTATTTGAGACTTATAGAACGAACATAATCGGGGCGGGCCGGCTTATATACAACATTTTTATATTATTTCTCACTTATTATAGAACGAACATAATCGGGGCCGACCGGCTTTTATATCATTCGTGACAAGCAAATAGCCCTGGTGGAAAAGTTGTTGTTGTTCTCAAATGAAACGAAATTTAGTGGAAACTAAATTTTGGGATTCACAAGTTAATAACTTTTCACCAAACTTAATTCCCGCAAAATGAATAATTTAGGTTATCCCCAGAATTCAATTCCTGCAAAAAATAAAAATGAACCCACCCATCCGCAAAATCTAGTTAGTTTTTAATGGTGTTTTATCATGCAGAGAAAAATTACGTCGAGACATTTTTCTTTCGCTATGCCGAGTTTTCAATGGTGTGTTATCTTGCAGAGAAAAATTGCATGTGACAATGGTTTATTCACAAAAGTTCGAAGAAAATGCCAATCACGGCCTGCCTTAGCCAGCCATTATATCAGCGTTCATAATCCGGTCACCACGACATAATTGAGCCATGTGTACATAATCCGACCGTCCTGTTTATAAACAGGCTGTTTTCGCAATCTGGGCAGAACAAAATCGTTATACTATATAGCTACATATAGAGAATTACGCGAACTATATTCGCATATCGGGTAAAATAATAAGCGAACAAATGCTCGCGTAAATGACAAATATATCCTACAGTGTACCTCTTAAATGTAACTTTACATGTGCACGATATATATTTATCACCTTCACACGAACCTTCGGTAGCGTCAGAACTTTCGTTGTTATTGTTAACCTATTGTTAAATACATGAGCTATTTTTGCATGTTGAAAACAATAGAGTTCATGTCTCACATGCAAACTTTAATTAGCTCATGTAAACTTCGCGTAACTCATTGTATTTTTATTGCTATAGCCGTCAAGGGATCAACGGAAGAAAAAATATAAAATTTAACAAAGTTTTAACCTTTGTTTTTACATGTGATTTATTATGATACTTTGATAGAATCTCGTGTTTTTACACAAACCTAAATGTTGTATATATTTTATTTAGGGACCGTCTCCATCATCGTTTTACATTTATACGAATTGAAACAATCATTTCTACGATCCCGTTTTCATGATTTTTAAACGATCTACGGCGATCTTTTCGCTTTCTACGATGCTGTTTCCATCATTTTAAAACGATCTACGGCGATGTTTTTGTTTTCTAGGATCCTGTTTTCATGATTTTTAAACGATCTGCGACGATCTTTTCGCTTTCTACGATGCTGTTTCCATCCTTTTTAAACGATCTACGGCGATCTTTTCGCTTTCTACGATTCCGTTTTCATGATTTTTAGGGGATCTACGGCGATGTTTTTGCTTTCTGCAATCCCATTTTCATGATTTTTAAACAATCTACGACAATCTTTTCGTTTTCTACGATCCCGTTTTCATGATTTTTAAACGATCTACGGCGATCTTTTCGCTTTCTACGATGCTGTTTCCATCATTTCTAAACGATCTACGGCGATGCAACAAAACGCAACGCAACAAAAATTAATAAAACTTGGGATTCACGAAAATGGCAAATTACTTTATTTTATTTAATCTTCGTCAAGTATTTTAAGTTTAATTTGATCGACCAAAACTAGTATTCGAAACTACTATTTTTAGCCGCTTGCACAAAAATCAAGGCACATGAGTATCGAAACAGGGTTCTCAAAATAGAAATAAAAAAAACAGGTAGCAATGCGCAAGTTAAAAAGCTATTATAAAAAGTTTTAGTATGATCGCTTTGATTTTACATTCTACGCATAAAAATGATTTTACATTAAACACAACATTCATGTTTTAAAAAATATATATCTTTTAATAGCTTTCGTGATCGTTAACACTTTAAACAATAGCATGCATGTTACATGTAAGAACAAAAGGATTCATCAAATCTTATTGTTATGACTCGCGCACGATGATAACAATAGAAAGCAATTAAGTTCATGTGTAAACAAAAGATATGCTAAGGTTCTTTATGTAGACATGAGATCGTTACACGAGGTCGTAAAACTCGCGTACATGTAAAGTTACATTTAAACGGTACTGTATATATATATGTATAATTACGCCAACAATATTTTGCAAACAATTTCTCAAAAGTATAATATAAAATAATAAGCTGACTGATTTCGCCTATTCCTTCTTATATATAATAAATGATACATATCAAATACGAAGAAATACGTCAATCTGATGAGCGTAACATGAATGCAAATATGCAAAACAAGTCGCGTAACAGCGTAACATACTGATACTACATACACTATGTACGCAAAACATGTTAGCGTAGTAACATGGGGTTTTATCGGAAAAATATCTACTTCGATCAAACAACCTAAGATATCCACTTTGCTAAGGTTTCAAAAACGCAGACTTTATGTGGCGTGCGAGAAGCATTGCAATACATCTTTTACGAAGATAGATGCAAGGCATTTCTTTTGGTGTCAGTGTGAGCTGGGAGATCAGTTTCATATCGACATGAAAAGAAGCCTTACCGCAAGCGAAAAAGAAACACAGGTATGGGTAACAGTTTAAATCCGCCAGATACAAAAAATAAAGTGAGAAAAAAAGTTCCCAAAGGAGAAAAGGCCGTAAACCATGTCGTTGAAGTTGAATACTTCACAAATAAAGTAAAACAACAAAATCATGGTTTAAAGGAAGAGTTTTGATGTACAATAAATGACGAGGATATATACAGTACTGGAAAAAGGTTGTTTAACATATCGAGCGCGCAACGTGCGAGGACTCCCTCGATACGCGATGTACCGCGTTTATAATAATAAGAAACAATTAAAATAAATTGTCGCGATCTATCGAGAATCTAGTATCGTGACAAAATCCGTCTCGATGTGTCACGATGGTAGGTGTTAATGAGAATAAAGAGAAATTTTTTGTTTTGTTTCAAACACCACTGCTTTATCTTTTATTTTATTTTAAATATGTGTTTTTTATAAGAAATTTTTTAACTTTCGTATTTATTAAAGTAAACCTAGCGCACAGCTTCTTCAACGTATTTTTTTTCTGTTACTGAGAAAATCAGACAAAAATAATACTCAACTTATGATCCCGAACACATTCTTCTTTCTTTCCACGTGCAATACAAATAATATTCAGGGGCGCGCGTTTCCGATATACTAAAGTGACCGGGGTGTTTAAATTTCTGGTTGAGTTTACTTTAGGTCGCGTGTAAACAGACTTTTACTTTTACTAAATTCCAAGCACTGTTCAGCCGTAAACTTTGCTTTATTATTTCTAAGCACGTGTGTTTTTTAAAACAGACTCTTTTGATGAGCTATGCTAATAAAGTCAAAAGCATACAGCAAGCATACAAGCTTTATATTTAAAACTTGTTTATTTTTTCGTTTCGATCCCATCGCGTGACTGTACTTAAGTGAGTAAAAAATTGAATTCAAAAGATCATGGTCATGTTTTTCAGTCTTTACATTACAACTTCAGACATATGTTTTTTTTATGAAGTAGAAGGTTTTGCTAGGGAATGGAACTTGGGGATGAGTTTCGTAGTGCTTTCAAATAGCTAGGATAAGATACGTGAGATAACAACCGTTTATATTTTTTTCAAAAAAAGATAAAAAATACAATGTTTTAAATTGAAAAGAATAAAAATTTCGGTATGATAATAGGGAAATAAAATACTTTGATCAGCCCCGCTCTTTTATTTATTTATTTCATAAAAGCGAGCCTAACCATCATCATAAGACAGTTAAAGCAAAAACATCTCAAGCAGGAAATATGGCTCCACCACTGTCTTTATATACAAAACAGAGAATAACCGCTTTATATAAATTTCATAAAAAACACGCTGATATTGTGAGTGTTCTCGCTGCTGAGAATATAGTTGTGTCGAGACAGACAGTTTCAATAATTATTTTTAAAATTAATACAACAGGCTCAGTTGCGAATAAGCCAAAATCAGGTAGAAAAAGATTGGTCAATGTCGACGTAATGAACTTCATCGACATTTCGATGGAAAAAAATGACGAGTGTACTTCTGTGGGTAAGATAATTATTTTAAGCATTCTGTACACCAAACTCGTTCCCAGTTTTCCAAACTGTTGATGATTAGTAGCATATAAAATTTTGGTTAAAGTATTTTCATGTTCCATTTTACATGTAATTTTTTTTAGATTTACAAAAATTAATCCTAGAAAAATTTGGTTTGTCGTTGACAACATCATCCATTCGATATACTAGACGGAAATTAGGCTGGGTATTGAGTGGAATCAAGTACTGCCAGCTAATACGTATTCCCAACCAAATTGCACGACTAGAGTTTGTTCAAAAATGTATCGAATGTAAAGACGACTTTGCCAATGTAATCTTCACTGATGAATCGACAATAATGTTAGACAAACATGGGAGGTTATGCTTTAGAAAACGAGGAGAATTACCAAAATTGAAGCCCACCGTGAAGCACCCATATAAAGTACATGTATGGGCTGGTATTTCGAAACGTGGACCCACGAATATTTTGATTTTCAGTGGCATAATGCGGAAGGAGTTCTACGTTGAAAAAATTTTAAGGGACACGCTGAAACCATTTGTGGATCGAGTCTTCCCTGATGGTCATCGCTTTCAACAAGACAATGACCCTAAACATAAAAGTAAGTGTTCTTAATAAGAAGTGTATTATATTTTTAAACAATTCACCTAATACAGTATTGATCTTATTT
Source organism: Hydractinia echinata (assembly GCA_030067915.1). Lineage (NCBI taxonomy): Eukaryota > Metazoa > Cnidaria > Hydrozoa > Anthoathecata > Hydractiniidae > Hydractinia > Hydractinia echinata. The sequence goes on along the minus strand of JASGCC010000330.1, from coordinate 125,715 downwards.
ATAGCAGCATGAACTCATTTTACCATTTTTTTTTATCTACAGCAACCTCGAACCCGGACCTCTTGCTTATAAAACTTGTTTATCTTGTAAAGTTGTTTTCATTATGTTTACTTCAATTTCAGGCAAACTAGCTCTGGAATATCTAAAAACAAGTGATACTCATCATTCGACAACAATACAAGAACATATCCACCACCGATCACAATTGGAATTTAGTGTATGTAGCATTATTAATTTTCCAACATGTGCATCATTGCCAAACGACGTTGTTCCATCGTTGTAGTTTATTAATTTTGTAAAAAAAATGTTTCTTACATAAAAAGGTGTAGTATTAGTCAAACTAAACATTTTCTTTTATCTTTAGACACATGATGTAGTGATGGAGCGTTTTAATGATAGATTGGAACAATTGGAAAAAAATCAAACAAACATACAGTCGCTGCTTGAACAAATAATTAGCAATCAAGAGAGGATGATGGGAAAAATATCTTTCTTCGATAGCAGTCATTGTGTGAGTCCGATCAAGAGGAGTCAAGCAACGCACCCTTCTTTTGCTCAAGCCCAAAAATGTCTTCGAAACGTACGAATGCTGCTGTGGAATCTCCAACGACAATGAAAAGAAGTTTTACTTTTGCTGAGTTACAAATGCTGGATCGGAAGTCGTCATCTGTTCCGAATTTCGCGAAAAATCTTTCTGAGCAATTGTTCACGAGGCAGGAAAGAAGAGAAGGAAACTGCGCTGGTTCAAAAGGAAAAAAAGAATTAGATATTAATCGACTAAATTTAATTGAGCAATATGTTTTTTCTCTTCACGTGATGGGTGCTGCAGAAAAGAATTTAGTTTGGAAGAAGTGCAAAGACGCCATAAATGAAGCAGCACGAAGAAAAGAACTTTTTTTATAGTTTATTTTTTTTAATTATTTCTTATGTAAATATGTTTTATCTAAAAAAATGTTTTCCACAATTCCGATTGCAATCTGTCTTTGTCACCCTTTAACATATAAAAAGTCCTGGTACATTTGAGGTTGCCTAGTGAATAACTTACTACCGGCGAAATAAATAGGAAAACAGTAAGGCTATCTTTGTGCTTTTGTATTACCCAGTAGACACATCATGTTGAATAATGTTTTTGACCTTTTTTAGTATCTAAAAAAAAACAAGAAATCATTAGAAAAAGACTATAGTTACGTTAGCTCTTTCCCAGCGGGTACATCATGCAAAAACAATTTATTTAAAAGTGTTCGCTACGGCAAAGTTTTTAATCCACGATGTGCCCCATGGGTATGAGCTTTATGGTCATATGACAGAGTTGTAACAAACAAGAAGCTATAATAAATATTTACGTAAGATGTTTGACCATATATGCAGCCTCTAGGTACATTTTTTAACGACGATCGCTATAAGAAGCGCGTGTAAAATAAAAACATTTGCTGCATAAACAAGATCATCGAAAGTGTGTAAGATCAACCAGACATGTGGAAATATAGTTCATATAAATATTTAATTAAATACACGCAATCTCTGTAATGTTTTCTAAAGAAAGATTAACGCTAGCTACATACCCTCGATTGTTATGTGTAAGTTAAAAAAATAAAACACAAAGGAAGTATAATTATATTTAAACATCCGCGATCATTGTTGAAAACACTCTTATGTTTAAAATAGTTCTATTATGAAAAAGTGTTAATGGCCTCGATAGCTTCGAGAATGATATCGAGACGGATGCATCGCGAAGCCCTCTCGATACAATTTGAAAGTAAAAAAACGTCTATCGCGGATCGAGAATACCGTCACGATACGCGAAGCGCGATGTTAAACAACCTTTTTCCAGTACTGTACTTGATTCGATTTGATGGTTACGGACCAGAAAACGACACTTGGGAAAAATGCATTTCAGCCGACGATTTCCGATTTCTTGACTAAAAAGTACGGATGATTGGTTACATTAGAAACATTGTTGATATTTTGTTTGCCCTGTTGGCTATTTGCATTATTAAGAAACTGTTCTACATGTGATTCGATTAAGTTCACTGCTGCTATAAACATTGTTTCTTTTTTCTTCGTCCAGATAGCATGTACTCAATGCTATCGAGTTATATCTCAAAGTGCATTCACCACGAATGCAATGCGATCGGACCATATCCGAAGGATACAACAACGATTTTTTTTAATATGTACAGCCAGATATTTTAACGCTTTTATAATTCTGTTTGATGTTATTGTTATTTCATGCACATATATTCTATTTTTGTTATTTATTTGAAACACGCTTCCGTTAAAATTAGTGTGTTTTAATACGCTGACCGAGTCATCGTAAAATTTTCCTGCAGCCATCAAAATACGCCATCTATGTTTGCGTGATTTTTCGTAAAGGAGCTATCAATTGTTATGTTTTACTTTATAATATGGAGAATTACGCCAACTTTGTTCGCGTAATTAGTAAATATGCCATCAATGTTCGCGTGATTCTTCGTAAAGGGGCTATCAATTGTTATTGTTTACTTTCTAATATGGAGAATTATGCCAACTTTGTTCGCGTAATTAGCATTTATCGTATTAATTGGGCAAATTACGCAAATGATAGGTGGTGTATTATTGCATGATAGATATAGAAAAAAATAGCCGAAAAACACATGGCGCATTTCTCTATATTATTTTAAAGGTTGTTCTTATAGCGTATTTCTCTGTATTTAACACAAAGATATAGTGAGCGGAATATGTGAATATGTGAAATCTGACAGTTAAATATGTCTGGCTAAGTTAAAAAACAAAGATTTTATGAAAAATTTAGCCCTTATAGACCATTTTGAATGTTTATATTTACAGCGGTAAGCCCTTCTGCCTCTAGCAACCGCGTGGCAGGCAGAAAGATGCGCAAGCTTGCTGAAGAAAGGTCTTTTTTTCAGCCCATTTATTTCTACGGAAACATTTTAAAGGCTTTAAACTATTATTGAGTGTAGATGGATAACTTCTAATTGACATATATTCATATAAAGTCGTAATGATACCTTCGTGCGAAGAAACAGACTAAAAAGGACCTCACTTCACCTAACGCCCGCATCTTTTTGCCTGCCACGCAATTGGTAAAGCCAAATGGGCTTTCCACGGAAAATGTAAACATTCAAAAAGGTCTATAAAGTGCTCACCGCGTGAATGGTGTGTTTTCCCTCGAATCATTATGTCTACCCTGAAAAATACGGACCTGAAATTGGTTTAAAAGTACCACATAGCAATTGCCGACTGGGAGAATGATGAGTTGTGGCATGCGTGGTGTTTTTAATGTTGTGATTTGACATTTAGAACAATGGGCATGCGCACACATATCGGATACCATCCGAACACATAGCGTATACCATCCATTTTACATGATTATCTAAGCAGACAGTCGATCTGGCAACTCCGCTTGCTACATTATGCTTTTAGCCATTCCTTAAAGGGAACCCAAGGTGTAAAATGATGTTGGATTAGCAGGTTTTTTTAAATTTTTGAAAAAGCTCTTTTCGTTCTCCAGATATTCACATTTAAAGAATTTCAGATTTAATTATGCTGCATAAATTATGATGTCATATTTAAGAAATAGCAAATTTTAACATTATTTGTCATCAGTAATTTTAGACCTGTTAGGGATCGTCTCCGAGATCGTTTCAAAAAAAATCGTTTCAAATCGTTTCATTTTTTAATTAGCATAGCATGTGATACGAATTTGAAACGATTTTAAAGTATAATGTTTAATTTTTTGAAATCGTTTCAGATCGTATGGAAATTGTTTCACTATTTTGTAAATCGTTTCATTAAAAAATAAAATCGTTTCATAATCGTTTCATAATCGTTTCAAGATTGTTTTATTATATTTACTTGAAATCGTTTCACATACCATAATTCGTTTCAAAATCGTATCATTATGATCGTTTCAGTATATTTATTTTAGATTGTTTCAAAATCGTTTCAAGGTGTTTCTTTCACATTCTTTTAACATAAAAGAATAAAAGAAATTATTAATCTAATAAAGGTTTCTCAATAAAACCTATGCGCTGTCACATAGGTTTTTCTATCGCTGCTTTTCGTTCTTAAACTTTTAAAATGCGATCTCTAATGAAGCTTTTTTATCGCCGCCTTTCGTTCTTAAATTTTTAAAATGCGATCTAAAAAAGCATTTCTATTGCCGCTTTTCGTTCCTAAACTTTTAAAATGCGATCTCAAAAAGCTTTTCTATCGCCGTTCTTCGTTCTTAAACTTTTAAAATGCGATCTCAAAAAGCTTTTCTATCGCCGTTCTTCGTTCTTAAATTTTTAAAATGCGATCTAAAAAAGCATTTCTATCGCCGCATTTCGTTCTTAAATTTTTAAAATGCGATCTAACGAAGCTTTTCTATCGCCGTTCTTCGTTCTTAAATTTTTTAAATGCGATCTAAAAAAGCATTTCTATCGCCGCATTTCGTTCTTAAATTTTTAAAATGCGATCTAATGAAGCTTTTCTATCGCCGTTCTTCGTTCTTAAATTTTTAAAACGCGATCTAAAAAGCATTTCTATCGCCGCATTTCGTTCTTAAGTTTTTAAAATGCGATCTAAAAAAGCATTTCAATCGCCGTTCTTCTTTCTTAAATTTTTAAAATGCGATCTAAAAAAGCATTTCTATCGCCGCATTTCGTTCTTAAATTTTTAAAATGCGATCTCAAAAAGCTTTTCTATCGCCGCTTTTCGTTCTTAAACTTTTAATATGCGATCTCAAAAAGCTTTTCTATCGCCGTTCTTCGTTCTTAAATTTTTAAAATGCGATCTAAAAAAGCATTTCTATCGCCGCATTTCGTTCTTAAATTTTTAAAATGCGAACTAACGAAGCTTTTCTATCGCCGATCTTTGTTCTTAAATTTTTAAAATGCGATCTAAAAAAGCATTTCTATCGCCGCATTTCGTTCTTAAATTTTTAAAATACGATCTAACGAAGCTTTTCTATCGCCGCATTTCGTTCTTAAATTTTTAAAATGCGATCTAACGAAGCTTTTCTATCGCCGTTCTTCGTTCTTAAATTTTTTTTCATCGCAATATTTTCCATTTTAAAGGAAATTGTTAGTTTTAAGAAAAACTGTTTATTTTTAGTTTTGAAAAACTGTTTTACGATATTTACGATAAAAGATGTTGTTGATGATGTCGATGTTGTGTTGAATAAAAAAAAGAGAAACAATAATTTTACATTTATATATAAGTTTAATTGGTTCTTAATTAGTTCAACATCGTTTCAAAATCCGTTTCAATAACTTCAAAGACTTTTACATCGTATCACAAATAATATTTTGACAATCGTATCAAATCGTTTCAGAACTTTTTCTAATCGTTTCAAAATAGTTTCAAAATCGTTTCACAATCGTTTCATTTTTACGTAGTTTATACAAAATCGTTTCGCAAATAAAATATGAAACATTTAATTCGTTTCATGATACGATTATGAAACGATGTGAAAAAAATATTGAAACGATTTCCATACGATGAAAATCGTTTCAATTCATATCAAAACTGAAACGATCTTGGAGACGATCCCTTAATGTATTTGCATTTAAACTCTATAAATGCATAGATAGCTTGGAAGAATTATTATCAGAGGTTGCTTAACACTGAGTTTGATTGGGATGAGGATAATTTGTCTGATGATGATGTTGTAGAAGGGCCAGCTATGCAGATCAAGACAGAATGGGTAGTGGAGGCTATTAGGAAATTGAAGATTGGCAAGGCTGCAGGAGTATCAGGTATTGTTGCAGAGATGGTAAAAGCATCTGGATATATTGGAGTTGAGCTTATTACAAGTCTTGCTAATCAGATTATAAAGGATGGTGCTATTCCGAGTGAGTGGCAGTCGAGTGTAATAGTGAATTGTTTCAAGGGCAAGGGTGATGCATTAGAAAGAGGTAACTATAGAGGTTTGAAGTTGGTTGATCAAGTAATGAAAGTTATTGAAAGAGTGATTGATAAGTTACTTAGAGAAAGAATTGATATAGATAAGATGCAATTTGGTTTTGTTCCAGGGCGTGGCACTACAGATGCAATATTTTTACTCAGACAGCTTCAGGAAAAGTATTTAGGAAAGAGAAAGAATCTCTATTTTGCCTTTGTAGATTTAGAGAAAGCTTTTGATAGAGTGCCACGTAAAGTTATTTGGTGGGCTATGAGAAAATTAGGTGTGGATGAGTGGCTAGTTACGATGGTACAGTCTATGTACAGCAATGCTAGAAGTCGTGTCAGGATTAACGATTCACTTAGTGATGAATTTAGTGTAAATGTTGGTGTACATCAGGGTTCTGTACTTAGTCCTTTGTTGTTTGTTCTAGTCTTAGAAGCGCTGTCGATGGAGTTCAGAACAGGTTGTCCATGGGAGTTATTGTATGCAGATGATTTGGTTCTCATAGCAGAGTCGATGGAAGAATTAGTTGAAAAGTTTGAGAAGTGGAAGAAAGGACTAGAAGAGAAAGGGCTAAGGGTGAACACAGCAAAGTTTAAAGTCATGATTAGTAGCATTGCAGCCAAGTGTGACCTTGTAGTTGGAAAGTGGCTTTGTGGAGTTTGCAGGAAAGGGGTTGGTAGTAACTCAATTTTTTGTCAGACTTGCAAGCATTGGGTACATAAGAAGTGCAGTAGTATTGGTGGACGGTTAAGAGCTGACATTCAGTTTGTACGCAAGCGTTGCAAAGGTGAGATTATAGAGAATGAAGTATTTCCAGCTTTAATGATGTACAACAGTAGCTCGTTAGAGATGTTGAGAACTTCTGTTACTTAGGTGATATGTTGGGCAGTGAAGGGGGTGTTGGAAGAAGTGTTACTTGCAGGATAGGTTCTGCTTGGAAAAAGTTCAGAGAGTTACTTCCTTTGTTGACTAGCAGAGTCTTGTCAATTGAGGTAAAAGGTAGGTTGTATGAGGCCTGTGTAAGAAGTGTTATGTTGTACGGTAGTGAGACATGGGCAGTGAAGCAGGAAGATGTTGACCGTTTAGAAAGGAATGACATGAGAATGGTTAGGTGGATGTGTAACGCCAGTCTGAGAGACAGAAAGAGTTCAGATGAGCTAAGAAGCAGGCTAAGTATCCGTAGAATTAAAGATGTTATCCAGATAAGAAGATTGAATTGGCTGGGGCACTTGGAAAGAATGGAGGAGGATAATTGGGTAAGAAAGTGTAGAGACTTGATAGTTCCTGGGGCAAAGCCCAGAGGCAAACCGAGAAAGACTTGGCAGGAGGTTATAAGGACAGACTTGATACAGAGGAAGTTGAGTTTAGATCTAACACAGTCTAGATCAGATTGGAAGAAGGTCATTAATATACCCCTTCCAACCCATGCTAGCATGGAAAACGGACGTTAAGCCGAGAATGATGATGATGATGATGATGAAAGTAAAGCCATTGAATAAAGACGAATTGGTGGAAGGAATCCATAATTCTTGGAGCACGGTGACATACGAAAAATGCAGCCAATATATAAACCACATTCATAAAGTGTTGCCAATTGTAGTGGAGAGAGAGGGCAAATCATAAGGACATGATTTTTTATGCATAATAAACATAAAAAAAACATAATACACATTGTTTTTTAAAGAACTTTTTTACAGTTTTTTTCAACCTTAAATGTTCTTATTTCAGATCTGACAAAATAGTTGCAAAGAAAAAAAAAGTTAATTCTTGTAGACAGGGTTGAATTAATCAATTAACTAGGTTTGTATAAAAAACGTGTAGCGTATAAACAAGACTAAAATGTATATTTGTGTGAACGTTAGATATTGTTTAAACCAGCTGTTAAAAAATGTCTGCTATAAAGAAACTGGGTCGGAGTTATTTGTTTCTGACAAACCGTCCTCGTCACACAAATTGATACCACAACTCTATTTGTATTTAGCCCACCATAAAAAATTATATGAGAATATTTACATTTTGAGTTAATAAAGGGTGTGTAAAACAAAATAAAAAATTCAAAGTAGTTAGCTTATTTAAAAAATTTCATTTTCTTTATCGGAAAACACATTTGTTTGTTTATTGACTTCTAATGAGCCAGTCATGAATTAATTCTTTAACTCAAGGGGGTTTATTTCAGAAAAAAGGACAGAATAACAAAGGGTGATCTAACTTGCCCATTAACATTCTCATTAAGAACTATAACTTTCCCCACCCAATCCAAACAATTGAAGATCTAACAATGCACGTGCTAATGGGTTTATCTTTCAAATGGTGTATATAGAAAAGTATTTTCACATTTTTCAACAGTATTCACTATTCAACACCGAAGAAACATTGCTGAAAATGTCTATATGTCAACTTTTAAAAACTTTTAGCTCTGGATTATTTTATTTTCCTTGTGATAAAACCCTTATGGTTTTACAAATGAAATATATTGTCAATGATATTTATTTGGAATGACGATAATAGTATCCATTTTATTAGGCGGTAAGTTAATTTTTACTCGCGCTACAAAGAATTCTTTAAAAATAACAAAATCAGTGAAATATATTAATAAATAAATCTTTATTTATTTAGATGATGACACATTCCTATACCGAAAATTACAGGAATACTATGAAGATCCGAAGAATAAGGATAGATTCAGTATGTCGTTTTCAAGCCAGGAAGAGCCTGACAATGAGTTAGAAAAAACCATTACGGACATTTTGGCAAAAACAAAAAATTAAACGTGTAAAGGAGAAAAGCTAAAAGCCAAACAATTGAATAAGCAGCCATCAACAAAAAAGAGAAAGATCTGGGAAGTTGTGGAAATGATGGCAGGAGGAGGGTCTAAAGAGGTTGACGAAACAGGGAAGGAAGAAGTAGTTACCAAAACAAAAAAACAAAAAAAAAATCAAAAAGGAATAGTGATTAAAAATTTGGTATGTTCACTCTTTGATAACACATGTTAAGAACAAACTATATAAGAACTTATATGGCTTCAGAGATACAAAACTTTAGACCATGAAAGAATATTTAAGAAAAGATTTTGTAGTTCACAAAATTATTGTGGAGGAGTTGCAGAATTTAGTGTATATGTATTACTTTCAATTTCACAGCAAGTGCATTATTGTCAAACGACGTTACTTGATTCTTATAAAAAACTTGTAAGTCATGATCAAACTAATCATGTATTTTCTGTTTTGAATCGGCAGGCACATGATGTAGTGATGGAACGTTTTAATGAATGATTGGAAAAAATGGAAGAAAACCAAACCTAAATACAGCCGCTGCTAGAACAAGTTTTTAGCAACCAAGAGAGGATGATGGGTAAAATATCTTTCTTTGGCTGCACTCATCGCATGAGTCCCATCAACAGAAGTCGAAGCTATACACTGAATTACAAATGCTGAACCGGAAGTTGTCATCTATTCCAAACTTTGCAAAACATTTGTCCGAGCAACTGTTCACAAGAGAAGAAAGAAAAGAAGGCAATTGTGCTGGAACAAAGGGGAAAAAATAATTAGATACTAGTAGACTCAGATTAATAGAGAAATACGTTTTTTCGCTTCATCAGATGAGTGCTGCAGAGAAAGCTCTAGTTTGGAAGAAGTGTAAAGATGCAATTAACGAGGCAGGCCTGATGAAAGGAACATTTTTTGCAGTGTTTATTTTTTTAATTGCTTTTCATGTAAATATTTTTTATTTTTAAAAAAATGATTTTGACACAACTGGGCTCAATCTGTCTTTGTCATCCTTTAGTTATGCATTTAAGGTTGTCCAGTGAATAAATAAGGATCAATAGAACATTGAAAAAACAGTAAGCAGGCAAGAGAATCTTTTGTATTATCCAACAGGCGGATCATATGAGGCTATGTTTTTTATATATATAATATATATATAAATATATTTATCTAGTTATATAAAAAAAACAGTACAAAAAGGTTATGTTTGTACTTTCCAAGCGGGTACATTATAAACAAACAATTTATTAAAAATTGTTTGCTACAGCAAAGTTATTAATCCAAGAGATAAGAAAGTGTTAAAGGCCTCGATAGCTTCGAGAATGATATCGAGACAGATCCATTGCAAAGCCGTCTCGATCCAATTTAAAAGAAAGCAAACATCCATCGCGGATCGAGAATATCGTCGCGATATCTCAACATTTTATTTTATACTTTTTTTTCATCAAAACATTACGCAAAAGATTATAAAAAAAATTGTGCATGAAACTATGGTTGTTGAAGAAAGTTCTATGCCCATGTTTTTTGTTTAAAATTTTTTTTGCGTTTTCAAAAAGGTAGATACTAAAAATAGGAACCAGTAGTATTTTGAAGTAACCACCAGAGAACCAGCAATTTTTTATCAATTTTACTCCAAATAAGGCAGCAACGGCATCCCTAAGTTGTTGCTTGTTATGCACAACACTTCATGACCTTAAAATACCAAATATGATAAATAAAAGGGTACCTACTTTTAGGGCTCTTTGCAGATATTTTTCGGGCTTACTAACTAAAGGTTGGTTACCATTAACATAAAAATTTTTTGAGCCACTGTTGTATAACAGTCACACAACAGTTGTAAAACAATAGCCATTACGACTTTTTGGAAACAAATGTTGGTTCAGAATAACTGTTGCACGACAAATACTGACTTCATTTGTTTTTGCAATGTCTAAAAAAATGCATTTCATTAATAAGATTAATTTTTGTGAACCCTTCATTTGTTTTTGCAATGTCTAAAAAAATTCATTTCGTTAATAAGATTAATTTTTGTGAATCAGTCATATGGAGATTTTTAGAAAGAATTTTATTACTTTACTTTTCATGAATTTACTTTTACGAAATGTTAGGAGATAAGGTAGTCTATATTTTAACTTGCTCATATCCCACAGGGCTGCCATTATTTGTATCAACTATAAAAACGAATGGAAGAAATACAAATTTATGAAGCAGAAATTTCTTATGTGAGGAAAACAAACGTATATTTTGTATGGTGTGATTCAGGCTTTATGCAACAGTTGATTAAAAGACTGAAGGCTTTTCGAAAAAAATATTTTGAAACCATGTGAAAATTAACAGGAACAAATTTAAAATTTTAAGTAATGAACTAAGTATTGCAAATATCTGGATTGTAAACCAATGTGATGAAAAAAGCTATACGGAGGAAAATACACAAGACATTTTTCGTCTTCTGATAGACAAAGTAAAGTGTAAATGAATTCATGAATAGTTGTGGAGAAACATAGTACGTTCTGTGGTATGGTTTTAAATTTTAAAATACCTTATGTATTGAAAAATGTCTAAAATGTATTTGGATACTCAAATGTACAGGGTTTTCAGTGGTTATTATTGGTTGAACCCATACTATAGCATGGAAAATGGACATTAAGCCGAGAATGATACTAATGATGACAGTACCTCTTTGTTATAATGTTGGCCAAAATTGAAGTCCATACTACTTTACATTTTTTTGTCATTGTTTAATGTGTCAGTTAGAATATAAAATTACAAAATCTAATTTAGATGGTTTCAGGTCAAACATTTATTAAGTGATGAAATATTGTTGGCAGCTTGATTTCTTAATGTTATTTTAGGCGGTGCACAAATAATTGACATGATGATGCTCATAATTGATATTACCAAAGGAATGCAAACACAAACTGCTGAATGCTTAGTGATCGGTGAAATTCTTTGTGAAAAGATGGTTGTTGTTTTGAACAAAGTAGACATGGTGGAAGAAAAGCAACGTAAGGCTGTTATTGAAAAGGTAAATATCATTATTTTTAAAGATTGAGTAATCCTAGATTTTATAGATTAACTCGTCATTTGCTTAACAATATTTTTTCTGTTTCTAAAATGTTTATTGGTCTTACAATATAATAACACTAGACTGAAATTCGTTATTGGCATATGTCACAATCCCAAAATATATCTTAGCGTCCAGGGGCGGATACAGTATTTTCTCTTTAGGGAAAATTTTGAGCGAAACATTCGCATATCTTTTGCGAAGCGAAAAATGCGCGTACTGCTATAGCTAGGGGTGTGGGGGGCGTATTGGCCAATTTACCTATACGTCACTGTAAAACTCTACGGGGTCCGTTTTTTCAATTTATTCACTGAAAACATTCAGAATTATAACCAAAATAGTATTTTTTTGTAATCAAGGCTTATAATAAGAAGCAAGCAATCTTTCTTTCTCCTTATATTAAAATTTTGAGGATTAAATTAACAACTCAGTAAAGTCTTTTAAGCAGTCATGGACAAACTGAACTTCATAGTCAAATGAATCAGTGTGTGTTTATATGGAAAAAAACGTCCCGCCTGAGTCAGGATCGGTTAGAAATTGTCCCGGGACAAAAATTGTCCATATAAACACAAAGTAATTTTTAGTATAATTATTAATGACAGCGGGATCCCGGCAAATGTCCCGTCCCAGCAATCGTCCTGTCCCGTCCCGCCTCTCATATAAACAACCCCTAAGTAGTGAGAATATATAATGGAACCGGATAGAACCCACTAGGTGTAGGACTGAATTTTTAATAGGACCAAATATTAAATTAGTACTCTTACACTCGGCAAAATCGTCCAGACTATGCAAAGCCCTCAGAAGGAGAGACAACAACAAAAATTAAATAGCAAAATGAAACAGAAACCCAATTGTAAAGATTCAAGAAAGCGGATTTGGTTCCAAGTTTCTCCTTAGGCGAGCGCTGATTTGGCGATTGTGTAAATCGCCCCTGCCTTTCATACCTGTTGAAGTATAAAAAATTTTCCTTTTTATTGTGCTTTTATGAAGATAACGCTTCAAGGAAATGTGTTGTGCATTTGGATCCTACCATATATTAATTTGCATGGGCAAACAACTAGGTTTAAAGTTTTAAACAACTAGGTTTGAAGTTTTAAAACCAAAAGATTTCTAAGAGAATTTTCTTCCATTTACCTTGACTTACTTTTAATAGATTACTACCCTTTACCCTCTGTTTAAGTGTTTCGAAATTAAGCAACATTTTTTAGGAACCTTAGAAATGTTTTGGCTAACTGTGTGTTTTTATTCTAGATGCAAAAAAGAATGTTAAAGACTCTTGAAAAACACAAGGTTTGCCAACAGTCCTGTTGTTGCTGTGGCAGCAAAAACTGGTGGTGCAGAATCTGATTCTAGTGAATCGATCGGTATACAGAATTTGATTGACTGTTTGAAAGAACATGCGTATGTTCCCAACAGAAAAACCACTGGTCCGTTTATGTTCTCTGTTGACCATTGTTTTTCAATTCGTGGACAAGGTACAGTCTTGACTGGAACTGTTCTATCTGGTTCTGTTTCTATAAATGATACTATCGAGATACCTGCACTGAAGGTTAGTAATATGCCATTTTCAATTTTTATAGTACACATATTTTTAACTTTTATAGTACACATATTTTTAACTTTTATAGTACAAATATTTTCAACTTTTATAATACACATATTTTCAACTTTTATAGTACACATATTTTCAACTTTTATAGTACACATATTTTCAACTTTTATAATACACATATTTTCAACTTTTATAGTACACATATTTTTAACTTTTATAGTACACATATTTTCAACTTTTATAGTACACATATTTTCAACTTTTCACATGTTAAGTGATGCTTAAAAGATTATTAAACAAATGGATTTGCATTTAACTCTGGAAGTTTTGGCTTTAATTACGGACAAAATCGATATTCAATACACGATTGCTCGATGCGATCTGGAAAATTCTACGATTGTTTATTCCTGCTTTCAAATCCTCTTTTAATCCCAAGGATAACTATTACTTTAATCAGAGAAACTTTTCGCGAAAAAAAAATAATTACACTTTTTTTAAACGAATGTCCTACAGAGGGTGAATACTTACCATAAAGAAGCAATATACCAATCCGGCCTAGGATTCTGCCATTATGGATACCGCGTTAAGAAAAGACTGGTATCTAGTTTAACATGGACAATTCGATTGTAAACAAATCAGTTAACTGAAGAGATAGGCGGAAAATGGATTACAACATGATATAAAAAATGAAAAACGAAGAATTAAAAAGTTATCTAGACAACGTGAATTGAAAGTAACAGGTAATAAGTCAGAGTTGGTTGCTCGAGTATTTGTGGCTTGTGAGAACAATGTAAAACCGATTCTTACGGCTGCTGAAGTAGAGGTTACCCTACGGGAAGAATACAAATCAAAATTATTTGTCGAAAATGAAGTCATTCCAGATCCTTCAAAATTATTGATGTTTGGATCACAGAAGAAGATGGAATAACCAATTGGCCTATGATAACATATGCAAACATTTTTAACTTCATAATGTTCTTCCCAAGTGAACTTGGCGGTACGGATTTAAAAGACTATAAAAGAACCAAAGCATATAGCTATTTTAAGAATGGTTGGCTTGTATATGTATCGTATCATCCTATTTCTGAGGAGTCACAGTTTTGTCTACTCAAAGCGGATTGCAGAGCATCAGAGCGTCTTCGTGACCCTCCTCATAAACTTTGGGTTTGTGTAAATAAAAAGGATGGTGTGATAAGACAGCACATTGTTCCTGTATGGCAGGGATGTTGGAAACCTGTAATCATGTCACAGCCTTATTGTTTCGTGTTGATGCTGCCGTGACGTGTGGCCTAACAAACCCTGCATGCACTACAAAGGCATGTGAATGGTTACCTAATCGTGCTGAAGTAGTGCCAAAAAATTAAGAGACATAAAATTAGGACGTGATAACTTTAGTAAAAAGCAAGTTAAAAGAAAACTTGTACCAACACCAAAAAAACTTTATAACCCTCTTAAAAATTGTGATGAAAAGCCCTTAACACTTGAAACCGTTGCGACGGCATTAAAAGATGTTGTACCGGACAGTATTTTATACACTGCAGTACCACTACCCAAAATTGACTTTGTACGTGAAATTGTTAAAGCGCATACATTGCATGGAAATGTGACATCTGTACATGATGTTATAGTTATGTCAGGAAGCTTGGAAATATTTTTTGAAAATTTAGCCAAGCGTAGTACAGAAAATTGAAATGTTAACTCATGGTCAAAGTGAAAACGAAGCCTGGTATGCATTCAGAAAAGGCGTCATCACAGGTTCAAAAGCACATGAAGTAAAAACAAAAATAAATAAAATTGAAAAAGGGCAAAAACCTGAACTATGGCCACTATTTCAAAATATATCAAGAAATGTTTTTGTTCATCCTGACATTGCTGCATTAAAGTATGGACGAGAAATGGAACCACTGGCTATTGAGAGATTTAAAAAGGCCCTGTCTAAAGAACACAAAAACTTATGTGTCAAAAATTGTGGTCTTTTCTTAGATGCTGGTAAGCCATACATTGGTGCGAGTCCTGATGGTATCGTGACGTGTGGATGCTGCTCGGATGCATGTCTCGAAGTAAAGTGCCCAATTTCAATCAATTATACTAAACCGACTGACCCTAATATAAAACTGCCTTATATTATTATCACAGAAGATGGGCATCACCACTTAAAGAAAAGTCATCCTTACTACACACAGTGTCAGTTACAATTAGCTGCCACAAAACTAAAAAAAATTGTACTTTGTAGTTTGGACAATTAAAATAGACGAAGTTTATTACAATGAAACTTTTTGTAAAACTTTA
Organism: Hydractinia echinata; assembly: GCA_030067915.1. Classification (NCBI taxonomy): domain Eukaryota; kingdom Metazoa; phylum Cnidaria; class Hydrozoa; order Anthoathecata; family Hydractiniidae; genus Hydractinia; species Hydractinia echinata. The sequence continues at coordinate 110,152 of JASGCC010000330.1, read as the reverse complement.
TTTAAAAAACTTGAAACATTTTACAGGTATTATCTGACATATAAGTACACAGGTGAAAAATAATCTGTACATGTATACAAGAATTAGTGATTAGTAAATATATATATATATATTTTTATTTACGTTTTTTTTCTGAATTAACAAATTTTCATATTACATAATGCTGCACATGATCGTACGATATCATCCATATGATGCAGCATAGTTATCGTTACAACAGTTGTTAGGATTCTATAAGTTTTAATTCGTCTTATAGCTCGTTCAACATGGATTCTTAAATTAGCCACAGTTTTCGTTTTGCTGCATTCAACTGTAGTCATTTGGGCCTTCATGCTGGCACCAGGCGGGACAACTAAGGTACAATAACGGAGCAATAATTCCTCCTTTATTTTGAATCCTCGATCAGCCATAATTTCGTCACCATAATCCAGTTTGTCGTAAAAACGACTGTCATCTCTTATAATAATACAGAGCTTCTGTCTGTCTGTCTGTTTGTGACTTTTACAAAACGATATTTTTTACCACCATTTTTTCGAGTTTTTTTGTTTTGTTTACATTTTGTCTCGCAACCGTTAGAAACCACGTGATAGAAAATAAGCAGTATGATTCGCTCAAATACGTACTTTCGAACGGACGGGCATTCGAATAGAAAGTTTCCTTTGGCGTAAAAACAAACAAATCTAAAAATCTCTCGACAAAGTTCTCGACAAAGGGCGAACTAAAGAAGCGGATAAAAAATGTCTTATTTTCGACGATTCCTTTAGTCATAAAAAAGTGCAGATATTAAGAGCAAAGAAAGTCAAAGTGAAGAAGTGGAGTGGATTAAAAAAGTATATAATTTGGAACAGGGTTAACATCGACACACAAAACAACAACAAAAGAACGGTCCCTTCGTCTTCAAAAAAGTGCAAAAAGTAAAGTAGTTCAAAAAAGCATATATAATAGGAAAAAGAGACCAAGTGAAGAAGTAGAAGTAGAAGTAGAAAAGTGAAGTTGGAAGCCACAATAAGTTACTTCGGAAGTGAAGAGTGGAGCTAGAAGTAGTAAAGTAAAAGAGAGTACAAAATGAATGCTAGAGTTTCAAGTGAATTGGTATTGAGAAAAAGTAAGAACTTTTATATTTTTAGACGTTCCGTTTTTATATGTAGGACGCTTAAAATTGTCAAGGAGAATCGTTTCTCAATAAAAAATCCATTAGAGCTTCAAATTCTTACCGCGTTTTTTATAAAGAAGCTAGCATATTTGTTTTGTTTTTTGCATAATTAATGTGTCTCCTGGTGCGTAACTAATGTATTTGTCCTAAAATTCAAAATGCTACATAAAGCTGTTATCTGGCTACAATGTGCTAGCGAAATAGAAAATTTTGGTTTGTTGAACTAACTGCAAATGTCATAATTTTTACATAGCTATTGTTTTCCTTTATATGTGTTTTACTAAGCACAAATGGCTAGCTGTAGACGTAGCTAAGTCTCCCCAGCTTAAGTATATTTAACTGGGTTTCCTAGCTACTGTTAGCTAGCTAATGTTAGCTTCAAGAAGGCAAGAAAGCTCCATCCCATAGTTAGCTCTAACCTATAAGTTATGTTGTTATTCCTCTTTTTTTTAGGTATTTATAGCTACCTTAGTAGTCAAACTTTTCTCTTCTTTTAAACACGAATTATGATGTAGCAAGCTAGCTACAAAATCGTTCTTGAACTTTTAGGATAGTGTGACTCATTGTTAATGCTCATAGAGTATAGTTTTTTCACATTACCTGCAAACTTTACAAGGGGACCACATGCAATATCACAAGTGGAACAAATTTGTTAGAATTTTAAGTGTGTGTATGTGTTAAATTATTTTTTATTGTTTGTTTCTGACATGCTGTTAAACTTTTGTCAGGCTACGTGTAAAGTGCCAAGTTGTTTTTACAGGGGTTATTGAAATTAGATTAGAAATTTACATGGGTTTATGACTTTGGGTTAAAAAAATTTATGAGAGATGTTATGGTTGTCCGTTTATATTGTTTGTGTTGCAAAGTGCTGTTATTTGAAATGTTGGGTAAACTTTTATGAAAATAGACCACATGCAATATACTAAAGAACAAATTTTTGTAGAATTACACTTCATTGTAAGCTATTGTGTAAGCTGATGTCTTTTTGTATTTCGCAGTATAAACTTTTTTTGGGAAAAAGTATATGTGATGTCATTTTTACTGGAAGAAAATTTCATGGTTTTACGTTTTTGTTTTTGTTGAGAATTTTACCAAATTTTGTATATATATAGTAATAATTGTTTGGTTTGTTGGTGATAACAAAAAAATTATTAAATGTTCTCACTAAAACTGTTTCTGTTTTTGTATTTTGTAATGTAATGGGCAAGGACTGTATGACTGATTTTTCTATAATTTGATGTGTTTCATAACCTTTTGAGGAAAATTTATGGGTAATGGCAATATACAACATGCTGAATGTATAATACTGATTTTTGTTGATTTTTTTGTTTCTTCAAAAACCGATTATTACATTTTGTGTAAACTTCTGTGAGAATGGACCATATACAATGTTTTCCAAAATAATGATCTTTGTCTATTTCAAATTTACTCCTTGCCTTTCATTTCTTTGACTTTTCAGTTTAAAATGTTTGTAAAGGGCAGTACGGATCATCCGACAAAAATTAACCGGTTAGAATGGTATGCACCCCAATAAATGATTTTTGGAGATTTAAATTTGATGTTTTCCAACCTATGGCTTTTTGATATTGTTCTATAAGCATTTAGGGAAAAGACCATGTTTAAAATGTGTAAAGAGCTTATTTTCATAGATATGTGCCTTCTCTTGCAAGCCTTTCTTTTTGACACTTCAGATTAAATATTGAAGGTATTTAACATAATCACATAAGATGTTGTGACTGTCGTATTGTAACTGTAAGTGTTTGTTACTGTCGGTTTTGTAAGTGTCGTTGTTGTAAATTTCTATCAACTAGATTTTACACCTTGCAAGCTGTTGTTTTTCTTTACATTTTGTGTAAGTTGTGTGTGGGATTTAATGCGATTTGACATTTGACATTTTGTGTAAGATTTTAAGAACATTTTTGCTAAATTAGGAATTACACCTTGCACACGTATTTTTTCGACATTTTCAGATTTATTTTTTGGTAAAGGGTAGTGTGCAATATACTAAAATATTTGCTGACGTCATAAAATGATATGACAGATCTTTCCCATTGTCCTTCCTTCTGCCTAAGTGGATTTTTCCACGGGCCTTATCGACTAGTCTATATAATAATACGGAGAGTGTGTCTGGTGTTTTGTGTGCTGTAACAGGCAAAGTGGATTTTTTCATTTTGCTTTCATGTTGCCGAAAAATGCATGTCTAACATGTTAAATTTTCTGACGTTACGTCGCCACGTATATAACACTACTTTAACGTCAATATCCTATATTAAATTAATGAAGCCATTACAGTGCACCTAAAATTTGAGGCCAAATAACTTGGAAACGAGGTGGTGACGTCAATGATTTTTCACGCCGCGTGGGTAACTAGGGACCACCTAGGACCAATTTGGGCAATTTTCCCAAACCTGGGTCCCCAAATCCGTTTCGGAATGGACGGGTTGCTGACGTCATCAAAAACCTTCAAACCCTAATATCACTGTAACCGTTTGTCAAAGATACATGATCCTATACATTTCTTGACCAGCGTTTCAAGATCTATACGATAAAGGCAACGGGTATACAAATTTCTCAAATAATTTTTTTTTTCGTATTTTAGCAGGTCCTTGCTGACGTCAGCAAAAATTTAAAACCCTTATATCTCCTTATGCGTTCGTCGAAACATATCCTATATATTATTTTTGTCAGCGTTTTAATCACTACGCATTACAGGCAAGTGATAAACTAAATTTCGCCAATTTTTTGTATATCCACTGCTGATTTATTACATAATTAAATTCGCTATCCGCGTACGGCTAGAACAAGCGTGTGACGTCATCAAAAAAGCTTTAAACCCCAATGTCTCTGCAACCATTTGTCAAAGATACATGATCCTATACATTTTTTAATCAGCCTTTCACGATATATATGATGAAGGCATTAGGTATATAAAATTCTAAAAAAATTTTGGGGTTTTGACAGGCCATTGCTGACGTCAGCAAATTTTTTAAATCCTTTATATCATTAACCGCTCATAAAAGGCAGATGATCATATACATTTTCTTGATCAGCAGTTTAAGCTCTACACAATAGAGGCAACAAATAAACTAAATTTTGCCAATTTTTTTTGTACTGCACTGCTGACGTCAGCGAAAAATCGAAAAACAACCTATTTTTCCATTGTCCTTCTGTCTAAGTGGATTTCTCCACGGGCCTTATCGACTAGTTCACATAAACTTGTCAGAGGCTTTACCTCCATAACAATGGGACAAGAAAGTGATGCACCCTATTGGAGAAATACCAATCAGAAATTTAAATGTTTATGGTGTTTGTACTCTGACCATGTAACTGCTTGCACTTCTAAGATTTCGAACGTTCTATAAAAACTTCGGCACAATCGAGTATACAACGCACTTCTCCATAACCCTGTCTTTTAAACATATCAGGCATATGATCCATAACACTTTCTTTTGTATCCAATTCACCAGGGCATTTTCGAGTGTCATAACTTTCTAATCCACGTTTTGAATGTGTTTGAACAAACTGTTTGGCTAATTCCAAAACGGTCAGCTAAGTCCTCATTTAATATTCCCAACCGTAATCGCATCAAAGTAAGAAGAAACTCATTTTTGTGTGACAGCTTTCTCAATACGTTTGGTTTAAAATGTCGACGCACTTTAGTAGAAACCACATATAGATGTGCAACACCTCTCCAATATGTTGCTTGTGAAACATATGGTCACAAAATTTCAAATATTTTTATGGAATGCCTGGATGCTGACAATTCCTGTGTAGAAATTCATTTTTGCGTCTGTTTTTATGATGAAACGAAAATGGTACTTTGTCGCAGTTTCAAACGTACTTGTATTTTCAAATTTTTGTTACTTAGTGTCAAACGCTCTATTTTTCTTGACATTGATTGAATCAAATTATTCTTATCAACACAGGATAAGCATTTTTCTTCGTCAGGTTTAAGGCTGTACGAATGATCTGAAAATGTTGAACATGTAGATACATTTGTTGGTGTCATTAAATTTCCAGTTGGAGACAAGGGTGGTGAGCAAAACGGTAAAGATTCTAATATTTTCTGTTTTTTTGGTAGTGGAATCGGTTTGAAAAGAGTTCTTTTGGTGTTGAAGTTGTTAGTCCGTATTCTAATTTAAGCGTAGGGTTAGGATTTTCAACTGTAGGAATTTTATCAACAAATGGTCACTACAAATTCTATTATTCCTTGTAGGTTTCCAAACAGTTTTTATTATCGTTTTATCGTCAAGATTCTTCTTCCACTTGTCAATATGTCTTATATTATTCGTACAACCAACAACAGCGCAGTTTACAGGACCCATAACGAATTATATTTATTTTGTTTATCTTTTTCACGTCTTTTATTCACTAAGCCACCATATTACTAACTTGAACATTACCGTTTTGTCCATGCTAAACTAGTGTCCAGTTCCTATACCGCGCTACGGCTCAAAGAAGGCCGGATTGGTGTATGCAACATCTTTATTATTGATGACAGAAAAGGGAGAAGTCATTTCCAAATGTTATTGCATTATTTTTCTACGAAGAATCTGTGTGAATACTCATTGTTAAAAGTTTCGATTAAGGTATATAGTGATAAAGGAAAGACATAATACGAGCATTACTTTTCGACATTCCCCCTTTAAATACCTAAATTATTGAAACAAAATTATTTAGCCATAGTTGGGTTTCGACTTTCTGAAATTTAGCGACAATAGACGGGTTAAAAATTTCCCAGTAAAAGCGTGGGGTTGAGCAAAATAGGGGGTTGTTGTAAAAAAAGTGGGGTTGCTCTGTATTCCAGAGTAAATTATTGCTTTTGTTAGATTACCTACTTAAAGTAAGACAGATCATTTAATTTAGCCTGGAAACAACAATTGCTCATTTTTTTGTATTGTTTTAGTTTGTAGCCAGTTTCTATTTCTTTCTTTCAAAAGTTACATGCTGTTTATTCATTAATATATCTAAATCCATGTTTCTGCCTGAGACTTACTATGCATTAGAGATCTTGCTGAAAATTCTAAAAATACCAGGTGTTTTTAGTCACGTTGGTGGCTGTGCAAGGGAGGCAAAGTAGACAAATAAAATTAGCAAGAGTTTTAACTTGTTAGAACTATTTAACATCGCTTTTTGGTAGGTTACATATATTTTTTAACAACAATAACAAACAAGACGTATAATATACGTAAACTAGCTCGCAAAACAACAGGTAAATGAATGGGTTCTGACCCCTCTGCCAACTATGTTAGCCTTGTGAATTTTTATAACCTTTCGGCATATCGTATATCATTTCATTCGTACTTGATATAAGGTTATTGAGTTAAAACCGTAGCTGTTATTATGAAGATTTTTTTGTTGGGATTCTTCAAAAATTGTTACTCATACTCGCTTACTTATTGTTATTTCTTCTCAATTTTTGAAGTTGCATTTTGCATTTATTTATATTTCATCAAATAAACAAAAATACCACCACGCACATCTTATGTTCAATCTCGGCATTTAAAATTGTTCTGAGAAAGATTTCCTTTCTACTAGAAAGTTACTTTTGAGGAATTACTTTTTTCAAATACAATTCTTGGGGGTGTTGTTACTAATTACTGTAATTTATTAGCAATTTATTTTGGATATATGTTACTATTTTTATTATTCCATCTGTGTGAAACACAGTATGGTTTTATCTGAGCCTCGCGATCTCATCGTACGCAACGACTCCATTTAGCACCGGGCTAAGTGGACCCGACACACGACGTACAACTATAGAGAAAATATGTATTTGTTATGTAACGATAGAGAGTACTATAAGGTTAATATGCAATATTATGCGATATACGTTGGTTATGGCTTATCTACAGAGAAAATATGTATTTGTTATGTAACGATGGAGAGTATTATAAGGGTAATATGCAATATTATGCGATATTACGTTGGTTATGGCCTATCTACAGGAAAATATGTATTTGTTATGTAACGATAGAGAGGGTGTCGGATAATGAGGGTTCATCTGTCGGATCCATTGGTTGGGAGTAATTTAATGAACGTGTGTCGGAGTTTTTATGTCAATAAGGTATCAAGCGGTGTTACTTCATGTTGTCATTGCCTTTAATTTTAGGCCGGGGCCTCCACGAGTTCACCAGAATATACATAAGCAACCACGAGCCACGAGGACGGATTGGTGTTACATTGCTTTTACACACTTATTCTTTTCCATTTTTTTGAAGCACTTACTACACCTTAACGTTTCACCCCTTTATAATTCTTATGATAGCTGCTCATGACATAGCTCTATGAGAATATGATAAATATATTACCACGTTCTCTAGCCATGTATAAATCTAAACAAACCAATTTTTAGATTTTACCTAGGAACGTTTTCCAAAAAATAAAAGAGATTGGTGGACTGTTTCTGCTATGACGGGTAGCAATGAATTGTAAACTGTGTTTTTATTTCAGCTAAAGTTAATGGTAACTTTGAAAAATGTCTATTGGACAATCAGATAAACTGGCCTGTCCATGATCTTTTTTGTTGACGTTTTTAGTGGTGCCTTTTCGATTATTGATATTACGCACATAAATGCGAAAAAATCCTTATTTGTCGCGATCCGTTTTTAGCGAAGATGAAAGAAATGCTTGTTCAAACGAAGCCGAGTAGAAACTAACGGGGTAGGGGAGACGAAATGTGCCTGGCTAAGGTACATTTCGTCTGCCTACTGCACTAAAAGTTAAAATACGTTCAACATTCGTATGAAGGAACAGAGCATAATGCTCCACACTGATAGTTGGAGACGAATGTCATCTTGTTTTCGTTTATTTCTATACTTTTTTGTTTTAGGAGACCAAGAAAGTCAAATCCATGCAGATGTTTCGTCAGCCGATTTAAACAGTTGTCCAAGGAGACCGCTCTGGATTTGCGTGACACAATTCGATCCCAAGCGTTTAGAGCGAGGTGTAGTTTGTACCCCTGGGTACTTAGTGTATTTGTACGGGGCTGTGGTGCGCGTGAATAAAATCCCATACTTTAAAGGAAGTTGTATGAACAAAACGAAATTCCACATCACTGTTGGCACGAAACTGTAATGGCGAAATTGCAATTTTTCGGCCCGCCACCAAATTACGATGCAGATAAATACCAAGAGTGTTTAAATACGGATTTAGAGTATATATTTAAACTTGGTTTAAACGATAATGCAAATGTTGTAGACTCGAAGTCTTCATCATTTCTTCAGTATGTTATATTAGAGTTTGATAAACCTATCACGTGCATGAAAGATTCACTGTTGATTGGTTCACGGTTGGATACTGATATCAATTTAAATACGTGTCGTTTGGCGTTTTATGGTCGGATTGAGGTGCCATTTTTAAGTAAAGATTACGCGAAAACGTATCTACCGTTTTTAAAAATCTACAAAACGAAACAAAAAGATGGAATTGTTGAGCGGATGGTGGACGATTATACTGTAATAGTTAAATCATTATTTAAAAAGGAAACCAATATGAAGTTGTTTGAAAACATGAAGGTAACTCTCTCCACCGGAGAGCAGGGTGCCATTGAAGGGACGTTTGGACTGAGTGGAAAGGTTAAAATCCGTGTTTCAAACGGACTATCGGATTCGACGAAGAAAGACTAGCTACAACTAAAAGAGGTAGAGAGAAGAAAATGGAGGATTTGAGTTTAAACGAAACTTCTGAACCTGTAAAAATATTTTTGGATTTTAAAAAGTATATTTACGATGAAAGTCATAAGATGATTCAAACGTGAGTTTTTGTAAGCTTTGTACAACTTAAAATTTTCTACTTAGATGTTTTTTCGAAATTTTGATCTCTTAACTTTTGGTGTTGTGTTGCTGTATGAACACTTGTTAAATTCAAACTGATCCAGTTCTGAATACATATATGTTCTATATTTTCTTCTGTTGTTGTCGTTGTCGTTGTTGTGGCGGCGGCGGCTGACGAAGCCAGTTGACAAAGTTGCGTGGGACCACGCGGAAGTATTTATTTACTTACTTCATTTCAAGTACTAAAAATTGTTCTAAAAGTATGCCGTCTTGTTAAGTGTTGAAATTGTATATGTTCGAAGCCATATCATTTTCACTTCGTTTCACATCATAAACAGCTTTCATAGGTACAGGGGGGTCCATGCATGCAATTGGTGAATATCTTCCCCTGCGCAACGATTCGCGGTGCGCAACGATTAGATGCACTGACTATAATGATTTTGTTTTGACAATTCCCAAATGATTTTCGTGAGCCAAAGCGATTATTCTGGTACGGAGGGCGGCGGGTATGATAATGCGATTTCGTCTGAGAAACAGATTGATCTGATGTGACAGTTCCTGTGCTATTCGACGGTATGGTTTTAGCTCATGAACGTTTAGTTTATCTAACGTGTACCAGGAGTTCTTAATAAGGCGTGGGTGGGTGGGGAAAAAATCTGAAAATTAATAAGCTCCCCCCAGAGAGAGAGAGAGAGACAGACAGACAGACAGACAGACAGACAGACAGACAGACAGACAGACAGACAGACAGACAGAATTAACAAACTCATTCGATTATGCGACAAACCAATTCGATTATGCGACAAATTTATTCGATTATGCGTCAAATCAATTCGATTATGCGTCAAATCAATTAGATTATGCGATAAACTCATTCGATCTCAATTTTTGGTGCTGACTTGGATCTCCTTTTGATTGGTGCTGACATACCCCTTTTTATAAGTTTTAGCTAGCTAGCTACATAAAATAGTTTGATTAGAGTGCCTTTTTTTCTTAAAGAGCTAGCAACAAAAACCTTTGTCCTGCTTTGCGTAATATTTCCATGGCTGGATACCCAACACCTGTTCTTATGGGAAAAATGGGCTACTTCTATCAGATAAAAGATATATATTCACACAGGATTTTTTTTTATTTTTTTGCAGAAAAGTTGTCGAAACGTGACAAAAGTTTATTGTTGCTTCCACCGAACAGTCAGGGTGAATTGATGATTAGCCTGTAACAGAATATATAGTTAGCCGATGCAGGATAATTAGACGCTACGCATAGTATAGCCGTTAAAAGCTTCTTTATTTCACACTTTCGTAGAAATGTGTGATTTGGTATGGGCTGCGGTCTGTCATGGTGGTAACGAAAAGTTGAAGGGGGCGCGAATAGTATCAAAATCAAAGCCACCACAAATAGCGCGCTATATTGACCAAAAGTTTTTGTTTATGTATTGTTTTTTTGCGTATAGCAGCGTTTTTTTGTTTTTCTTATTATCGTGTAGCTTTATATAGTATACCCAAAATAATGAAACCAGTAGATATATATTCTATTCGAATTTCGAGAAATCTCGCATCAAATGAGGGTGTTCATTGTCTTGAAATGATTGTTTTGATTTACTGTATGTTGACAATGTTATAATGTTCGAATTGACTCGAGTTGTGTGCTCTCCAGCCATATCTCAGTTATCGAAAAATAGTCACAACTTTTAATATGATTCAATTTATCATCATCTCTCTCTCTAATATTTTATACCAAATGTTATCATTGTATATTTTATTTTAATAAATACATTTTAATTATTTATCATCATAGTGTTGTGTGAGTGTTCAAACCTCTTCAGTTCTTGTTGTTTTTACATAAAACATTAGAAATTCGATTGACAATATTTTATGTTAAAACTTGGACATCCATGTGTATGTGTACAAATTAAAACAACATTTTACGACGTTTCGGGTGTCATACACCCATTTTCAAGTAAAATAAAAATTATACAACAGGTCTTTATAAACAAGAACGTTGCCATAGATACAAGATATATAAACATAATCAATACAATGTTTAAGTATAAAGTATGTGTACAATACGAATGTGTGATCAAACCGGACGGTTTTCTTGTGTTCTTTACAGCTTACGGGTCTTTTCCATGTTTTTTCTTGAAATCAGATAGTGTTGTTGTTCACACAATCCGCAGGAATGTGTGTTTGGTTTAGCCTTTCTTCGTCTGTCTCCGGAAAAAAAATGAACACATTGGTGAATCTTTTACGCAAAACCAATTCATGTGCGAGATTACATGAGAAACTAGCCGAGGCGGTAAAAATTTTATTACTCTGCTTGTAGCTCTATATATTCATAATTACATTAATGAAAAAGTCAGATCTTTGGCTTCAATATAATTTTAGCGCAAAAAAAAAAATTTTCTTCACGGACCCGCTGTACCATCACGAGAAAAAAACGTACAGTAAGTTTACCTGACGAAACCGGGTCCAGACCAAAGATAACCAGGGTACATAAGAACCAATAAGGCTGCAAAATAACAAATGATAAAAAAACGGTGTAGCAGTTAATAAGTACTCCCCGAAAAAAAGTACTCCCCAGTACTTATTTCCCGGGAAATAAATACTCCCCAGTTACTTATTTCCTGGGAAATAAGTACTCCTTCTGGGAAATAAGTACTCCCCTAAGTTTATTAGGGGAGTACTTATTTCCTAGGAAAAAGGTACTCCGCAGAAGAAGACTCTCCATTGCAATTCGTATCAATAGAATTTTTTGACGAAATTCGAATGATTTTGTTATTATTATAAGTTCTTCTTGACCTCGTGGTATATCGATCAACATGGCGAGAACAAGCACGTCGATTTAAATAATGTTCAAAATTATATAAGAAATAAGAAAGTATCCCAATGAAGCGAAAGAGAAAGGGAGAAACGTAATTTCAGAAAATCTTGTAAATATTTCACAATCGTCGATGGTCTTCAAAAATACACGAAGGGTGATCTTTGAAAACGACCGAAAACAAGCCATTATCCACGATGTTCACGAGGGACTCAACGAAGCAGTTGAATCAATTGCATTGAATGGCCATAGGGGACGCGACTCGACCTACCAAAAAGTATCTCAGACATTTTATTGGCATGGTATGGTCGACGATGTTAAGAGCTATATTAAAACATGTCAAAAGTGCCAACATCATGGAGCTAGTGTAGGGGGTCATGATGTACACACTTTTTCAAAAAACACGGTCTCACTCTCATAAAAATATCATACACATTTTTTGCTTGTGACGTCACAACTTTTCGTCACACCTCATTACACAAAAATCCATTGATATGCATGAAAAATCCCCCATCATTGCGGTGTTGAGTCATGCATATCAAGGTTAAGTCCCTAAAAATGAGTAGAAAGGGGTAATCATCAAAAAATCAACGCATGCGCAATAAAAAGCGTTAGTTTTGGGTACCATTCAAGGTTGAATTGTGCACATAGGGAGAAGATGAGTTGTTTCAGGACGAAAGCCTCGTGCAACAAAACCGTTGAAAAAAACCCCCGCATGCTTCAGCATGTGCCGGATCATTTCAAGACGCAAGCATGTGCAACAAGGCTGTTGAAAAAGACCCTTTATGCTCGGGGACGTACCGGAACAGGTTCAAAACGCGGGATATGTGCAACAAGGCTGTTGAGGAGGAGCCCCTGGTGCTCTGGATGTGCCGGATCAATTCAGACGCAAGACATGTGCAATAGGGCTGTTTGAAAAGGATTCCCGCGCGTTCCATAATGTGCGGATCATTTCAAGACGCAAGGGCATGTGTAATGGGGCCGTTGAAGAGTATCCCCTGATGCTCATATATTTGCCGGTAGGTTCAGACGCAAAGACATGTGCAATAGGGGCTGTTTGAAAAGGATTCCCGCGCGTTTAAGGATGTGCCGGACTGGTTTGTCACCCGGGACATGTGCCTCATGGTTATGAAGATGAGCCTGAGGCACTCGATGCCTATCGCCAGAGGAAGGCCGAAAGGCTAGAATTAGGAGGATCTTCTTCCATTAGCCTGGCATCCAGATAGGGCCATCGATTGGTGTTTTTCAGAGGATGAAAAGGCAGACCTTGAAAAGTTGTGGGGGGTAAATAAATGGATGAACAACAATGTAAGGACTGTGAACGTATGCTGGATGAATATGACAGGTGTACCTGCGGACGAAGGCTTGTGGTAAAGGGTAAAATGTTGTGCTGGTACTGCTACCAGGAATACATCACGTATAACGGGGTAGCTGTGTATGTGCGAGCAGAATGAAATCCTCCGAGATTGTTTAAATTACAATAAAGCACATATGATATTTGAGAATGAAATTGTAATCCTAAATTATTCTACTCATTTGCGACTACCTTTGCAGACATCAACGATATCAATGTGAACTGCTGACAGTGTCAGATCTAATACCTGCCAATGGAGGTAAGATCAACGGTATATAGTAGGGATACCATACACAAGACCTTGTTGGTAGCTCTCAGAGTAAAGACACCAAAATCTGGTCCGCGCATGGGGTGACCCGGTACAACGCCAATGCAGTACCAGCGATGAGTCTTGATTTTGAAGAGTACCCAGATTGGGTTGCCAAGTATCGTCAGATCTGGTCCAGGATCGAGGAGCTTATCTCCGAGCAATTGACGACAGAGCCGGTCAAAAAGGACCGCTACATCAATGCTAAACTCAAATATTACAAGGACGCAATCACAACCAAATTCCACGGTATGCCAGTACCCTATGATGAGCCCTGCCAATTTTATAGGCCTACAAGACCTATAAAATATAAATAAAATTAATTATGGCCTATACTCAGGTGGGGAATCTAGATACCGCTTGCATACTGCGCAGATTGTACGTTTTTTAAAAAACTCTTCCCTACCCTCCTGCCTCCCCCTGGCAACTAGCTTAGCGCGCTCCTGTTCATTAATGGAGTCAACAATGCGATTGAACCTCTGCCTCATCTGTTCCTTCAATACCATGTACTTCTGTTTCTCTTGCCAATATATGGCTAAACTCGTATTTATCAATTTCCCCATTTTCAACAGCCCTTGATATTAGATCAACGATCGAGTTCAGCTTTGCTTCGGCGATCAGCCTTATGTTCTCATGCTTTTTTGATTTACCCCCAACCTTTTTCCGGCAGTCTTAAGGCCTGCCTGCCCCATCCCCACGGCTAATGAGAGACCACCCATTGCCACGGCTAGAGGTACACCCATTCCGGATAACAGGGTACCAATACCGATCCCGGACGTGATCACGCTTTATACCCAACAGGCCATGGTCACAGTAGCGTACCCAGGTCCCATGCATCTTAAACGTTTTTGCGAGTTTGTCCCGCTCCTTAATTTCACTTCGCAGATACTTCTCAATTTCACCAATCTCATCAAGTCTATACTTTTGGCTTTCCTCCTGCATATCCGCGCTTTGTGCAGGTGCACTTGGTAGGTTTGGGTACAGCTTCGTTATATCAGCCATTTATTCTACCAGCAAATGCATCGTTAGCCCGGTGAAGGCTACATTATTGTCATGATGAAACTCGTCCGTCAACATAAACTCGAGGCGATCCGTAGAGCCCTTCAAGGGCATGTAAATTGGGGTATCAAAACTCCATGTCAGCATATCCCCCCAAGCGTTTAATTCCTTGATGGGCAACAAGGCGAGAATTTTCGACTTCTTGCCCTCTAGTAGGGCATCACATTCATCCAGCTGAGGGCAAACGAGTCGTAGTCTAATGTAAACGTCAGTCTTTGTAGTATGCATCATAGTCACCCTTCTGATAGTACTTATTAGCGGGATCGTATTTAAACCCTAGAAGTTCTTGTAATTGTCGATTAAACGCCAACGTGTACCCGTCACTGACACGGAGCCTACAGATTCCATTTTTCATAACAAACAGTTTAATCTTATCCTCTGCCTGGCTATTTACGATAGACACCACATCCTCAATCCTATACAGGCCGGCCATAATCCTTATCCTGGTCTCCCTCTGATCAGGCCCGGTTTTACGGATGGTGAAATCATTGTTATTGTAAATATTCAGCCACTCAGCTCGGATACTGATGGATTTCAGAGCTATCCTACTATCCTGCCCCAAGTAGTCTTCAAATATCGTGGGCTTGTATATATCGGTAATGTAGAGTTGCTTCATCTTTGTTTTAAAACAAAGATGAACATATATTCATACAACCCCAAGGCAAAGTACAATTCCAACAGGGATGAATGGCCACTTGTCGTAACCAATTTGGAGCATCAGGACCTGTACGTGTCTACAGAATCACACATTTCTGTGTCATTCCCAGAGTTTACCAAATACCCCATCAAGCCCTCAACAAATCTGCTTAATGACCCTGTCATTGTGGGCTGGAAGGGACAAGCTTTGGACTACTGGAATGTGCAGGTTAATTTTGCCATCCATTGCGCAAGCACCGCATTGGGCATATCTACTAAGCACCTAACGGGCTCCGTGCCCCTTGTCAACACCATCTTTAAATTCCATATATATTATCACATGCGTCGCATTCTAGCAAGGATGAAGGTCCCCATGCCGTATGACGACGGGTTTTCTCAGTACAAAAACCCCTATTCCACATCTGGGTATGCGCAAGTATGCCGCGAGTATGGTGCCAATCCAAATAACATGTACAAATTCGGATCAGTAAGTGCCTCACTCACCAACGGTTCATGGTGGCCTCAAGTTGACGGTGACTGGGCCAAATTTATCATCCCAACAAGTCAAGGCCTGACATCGGAGGGCCTGACCAAGCTAAGTGAGAGTATAAGGGTTTACGTGGTCTTATTGCTTGGGTCTCAAGCAGGTGCCAAAGCATCCCTACTAGGCTCGGGTGCAGACAACTACACCGCGAGGCAGATTTTAATGCAGAAGTTTGAAGCCATGGTGCAGAGGGAGGAAAATGTAGGACATGATATCACGGAATTCCAGAAGGTGTTACAGTATGCCAGGACGCCAGTAAATTTTGCCGTTATGCCAAGCGTATACATGCTGCCCTCCGACATGAATCCGCGTATAGGCAAGATTGTTGGGTATAATAACAACATACTAATAGCACCCGCAAATGTCAATATTGGTACCCAGGTTGATGTGAATAACAAACCTATTGTCAGGGGTGCGGCTGCCGCACCCCTCAAGCATACTATCAAAATACCTACACATGCCACACCCCCTAGGCATACTACACCTCCCATGCATACTATATCTCCCAAGCATATTACCAAAACACCTATACATGCCACACCCCTTAGGCATGCCGAGCATACCATCAGACATGTGGCAGATATCAAACTACCCCCAAACATGTTACGCCTCCTATACATCCTCCCGAGCAACCCCCGCAAAACCAGCACGAGGATACGAAGGCCGCATTAATCACGAACAGGGGTGGGGATCATCATTGCCTATCTCTGGCTTAAAAAATATTAGACCCCCCTAACATAGAACACGGCAAACCCGGCAGCGGCCGCGATGGCCATGTACAGATGCTTGGCTGCGTATTCAACAACGGTTGCCGCTACCCTCAAAAGAACGAGACAACCGTACCGATAATCCCCGGCAGTGCAACACCTGCCTTACCTGCTAGGTATTTCAGGAACTTTCCGAGCCTTTCAAGCTGCTTCTCCACAAACCCCTTCCCTGCGGCACTTCCTCCTGCAGCACCCGCCGCGGCACCCCCTCCCGTAGCCGCAAGCACGATGGTGCTTATTAATAGACCAATAGCGGAGACTATGCTCGCTATGGTGATCCCTTGCTCTTTGAAGAGGATTTTTAGCTTCTCCAGCAGAGACGTGTCATCTCCAGCAATTTTTCATCAACGTTTCCTTAATGGTCCCCAGCTGGCTGTAAATTTCCTTGGAAAGTAACCCATGGGCACCTTGCGTGGCTTCCTTTTTATCGTTTAAGTCCCTGATCCTATCATTAAGATTTTCTATATCCCTCTCAATTTTAACCTTTTGCCCCTCGGTTGCCCCGGCCTTCTTCTCCTCAAGTTTTTTTATAGCCTTCTTTGCATTGTCAATCTCACTATCAAACGAAATAATCTTACTTGCCAGGCTTTTAAGGTTACCCCTTATAGTTTGAAGCTCAAGGTCAAGCCCCCTTCTTTCATGTTTAGTTATAACGTCATCAGTACCACCAAATGAAGTCGTCTCCTCTATAAAATCCTCCGTGGTATCCACAAATTCCTCTATTGATTCTATCGACTCCATGGAAATGTTATCGGCATCCTTCCTCAGAATGTCATCAACCTTTTGCCCAAGTGCCTGGGCCGCTGCCTTACCCCTATTGGGCGTAGTAACATAGTCGGGAAAGCCTAGGGCTCGCACGAGATCTGCCTTTAATTTTTTGATCATTTCACCGGCAGCTCGCAGCCCACCCTTGTCCTTTGTAATCAATGCTGTAAGGTCAATCTCGTTGAAAAAAAGACGTTTCCCCTCTATCCTAAACTCGTCGTAGGGTATCGCAATAGGCTTCCCCAGCCTCTCCTCAAAACGTTCGTAGAGGTCATTGACCTTATCCTCTAACAATTTTTGCCTCTGCTCTGAAAGGCCAGCCCCCGGGACGCCCTGTCCTTGAGTTGAAGGCCCTGGTGTTGATGGGAGTTTTGACGTGGTATCATCGGGTTTATCATCTCTTCCGACCTCATCCGGAAGATCATGATCAAATACTGGATTAGTTGGCATTTATTACAAGATTCATTCCCTATATAATAAACATGAGTGGATTTGGAACAACCCTAGACCCCTACGCAGAAACGAAACAACTCTTCGGTATCAAGGGACGAAAGCAGCGAGTTCAAATCTCGCACATACCCTCTACAATCAATCAAAATGAGGATCTATATATTGATATACCCAATATGGGGCAGAACGATGTCATTTTTCCTGGCAGCCTTAAGCTCTTATTTGACCTGACGCTGACTGGGACAAATACGAAGCGTACCCTTGTCAGCAATATTGGCAAAAGCCTGATTAAAAATCTGCGAGTTACCTTGGATGGCAACGAGGTACAGAATATATCTGATTATAATATTATGGCATTGTACCGGGACCTCTGGCTGCCCAAATTTGACAGGGAAAACAACCTAGTCCTGGAGGGAATCAACCCCAACGATGGTACTATCAGAGCCCTGCAGGTCAAGGCTACTGAGTACGTTAGGACAGATGAGGAGAAAGCAATCGCTGCGGCGTATGACAACACCTTCTGTATTCCATTGGGAAAACTCTTTGAACTCACCAGAGACCTACCATTTTACCCGGCAGAGCTGCACGACAGATTGCAGTTCGTTCTACATTTCGCACAGCACAGCGATGTCATCAAAGATACAGGGACAGCAGCCGTGGGATCTACGGCAGCCAAGGCAGCAGATGCAGCGTACAAGATCACCAATATCAAGCTGGAGTTTGACAAGATCACCCATGAAGGTCTCGCAAGTGCCATGATGTCAAGGTATAACCGTCTAGCGTTACCCTACAAAAGGATACTAAGAAGCAAGGTGGTGACCATGAAAAAGGCTGATACAAGCTACAACCTTCAGATCGATACGCCCGCAAAGAGTCTCAAAGGTGTCTTGTTACTCTTTATAGACCCTGGGAAAGTGAAGGCTTACGCTGGTATCAACGAGGTCTTCTATAATCCAAAAATTGAAAAGATATCCATCACGGTGGAAGGTGAACCTAACGAACTGTATAGCCATGCCATGCTTCCCAAGGATCACCTGGAGCAGATTGCCAACCTCTTTGGTAGTCACGACTCGAATGTGACGATTGGCCAATTCTTCAATGAACGGTATGCGTTATTCGTTGATTTCAGAGCAAGCCCGGATCCGGATCTACATGGTAGCGGGAGACCTCTGCAAAGGCTTAGTGATGGCATCACGTTGCACATGACCAAAAAAGCTGACGGAACCGGGGATATACGGTGTTATGTGTACTTGCTGATGGATGCTCAATTAAACATCCTAGGTGGGCGTTATCATTCTGTGGAATATTAGTGACCACAATTTGTATTTGTCCTATGAGGATAAATACAAATCAATATGGAAGAAAACAAGAGATGTTCAAATTGTAAAAAAGTGTTGGCCTTGGATGCATTTAGGGTGTTGAAAAATGGTCAAGCTACAAAGGCATGCATCAAATGCCTGGATAAAAAGAAACAGCGGCGTGCCAAAAACAAATGCCCCCATGGTAGGCGGATGGAGCAGTGTAAAGACTGTGGAGAAAATGAAATATGCCTCCATGAAAGGGTGATGGCCTATTGTAAGGAATGTAAGGGCAGTCAGATTTGTCCCCATGAGAGACAGAGAGCTTGCTGCAAAGACTGTAAGGGCAGTCAGATTTGCCAGCATCTAAGGATGAGGGCCCAGTGCAAGGACTGCAAGGGTAGTCAGATATGCCCCCATGAAAAAAGGAAAGCCCAGTGCAAGGAGTGCAAGGGCAGTCAGATATGCAAACATGAGAAATTGAGGTATCGCTGCAAGGAATGCAAGAAGGGCAAACACTTGGAGGGAACCCGGAGCTGCCCAAATTGTAAAAAGAGTCTTTTGCCAGATGCATTCAGGGTGGTGAAAAATGGTCAACTAACAAAGACATGCATCAAATGCCTCGATATTAAGAAGGCGTCAATAGAACGTACAAGGTGCCCCCATGAAAGGGTGAGGGGCGAATGTAAGTAATGTAAGGGCAGTCAAATCTGCGAACATGAAAGGCGGAGATCCCAGTGTAAAGACTGCAAGGGGAGTCAAATCTGCCCCCATGAAAAAAGGAGGGCCTATTGTAAGGAACGTAAGGGCAGTCAGATTTGTCCCCATGATAGACAGAGGGCTTCCTGCAAAGACTGCAAGGGCAGTCAGATATGCGAACATGAGAGACAGAGGTATCGTTGCAAGGAGTGCAAGAAGGGCAAACAATAAATGGCGACAATAGCTGTACTGGTAGCAGGTGCGGCGATGAACGCCCTAGCATTTTCAGGATCAAATTATTTATTCAGCAAACTTTCGGGGCACGGGGAAGCGGAGCGCAAGAGGCATGATGACGCTATGGAAAAGCTCAATGATGCTCAGGCCAAATGGGTACAGGACAGACAAGCCAAGCTCGATTGGTTCGGCAAGCAACGGCAATTACAACTACAGGCCGGTAAAAGCCTGAGACAATTGGACGATGATATGTACAAATATTATATTGCCTCAAGTGAGAGGGCCCCACAATTGAAAGATTTTTACACGCCTTCAAAACAACAACAGGATGGTGAGTTAACGTTCGTCCTTGGCTCCCTATCTCTGCTAGGGTTCATTGTCTATAAATATCTGTAAGAACGCGTTTTTTTAACATGTATAATAAAGACATGTCAAAAACGCACGTTGTTACCGAAGAAGAGGCTGAAAAGCTAAGCCAAATTTACTATACCCCGGAACATCTGTGGGTCGGACGGAAAGCTATCAAATTGCTCGCGAAGGAGAGCGGTCTCTCAAAAAAGCTAGTAACCCACTGGCTTTCTCGTCAACTGTTGTGGCTGAGACATATTCGAGGCCCTAAACGTATTGGTTACCCCCATTTCACCATTACAGCACCCAATGAGATGCACCAGTTTGATCTACTGTACATGCCCAATGACAAGCTGTATGGAAGCACCTACAAATACATTCTGACAGGTATTGACGTGGCCTCGAGGTACAAAGTAGCTATACCCCTGCGTACCAAAAAGGCTAGTGAGGTTGCGGATATGTTGAAGGACATCTACAAAGCGGGACCTTTACGATACCCTCAGATTTTTCAGTGTGACAACGGTAGCGAGTTTAAATCTAATGTAACGAAGTTGCTGGAGGACAAGGGAGTTGAAATTAAGCGAGCCACCACCAAGTACCATCATACGTTTACAGCCTTTGTAGAGAGCTATAACAAGGTACTCGCGGAAAGGCTCTTTAAGCCCCAGGATGCACAGGAGTTGGTCTCTGGCGAGCCTAGTACCATTTGGTTTAAGCACCTGTACACTATCGTCAAAAGTCTCAACAATACAAAGACTGCCATGATTGATATGAAACCTAACAAGGCTATTAAACTCGATGATGTCCCGCTTGAGAAAAGTCAAGAATACCCCGAAGAAAAACTCCTACCCGAGGATGGTCTTTATCTCTATCTGCTACAACCAGGAAAGGAGCATAATGACTCTAAAAGACGCGCCACCGACGCCTTTTACAGCAAACATACTTACAGGTTGGATAAAATAGTAGCAGGTAGTCGTATTTTGTACTATTTGAAGGATGGCCCTGATCGTAGCTTTGTGTCAGAAGAACTCATGCTAATTCCTGAAGATGTTCAGGTACCTCCGGATGTTATCAAGGAGTGGTAATAGCTCTTCATTCGTCATCATCATCATCATCATCATCATCATCATTCGGATCTCGCAGATAATCCAAAGGATGTAGGGTATAGAACGGGTATCCATAGACGATACCTTTGATGACATTGGGTTCATTTTCCAAATCAATATCGACTAGACGTCTATCTGGTATCGGAAAGTTGAGTATGTTGCCTATTGTTGATATATCAGCCAAATCAGATAGCTTCAAATCCCTATCCTTAATAACCTGGTAACAGAGTGCACCATAGTTGTTCTCTTTAGCCGCAACGATATAGAGCCCTAGGCGTTCAGCATCATCCTCTAAATCCTCGTCAATCTCGCTTCTTACAAATGTACCCCATGCTTTTTCGCCTGACGCTACCCTGTTTTAAAATGCTCTTCGTCGGTTTTATATTCAAACCCCTCGTAGTATACACCATCTCGATATTTAAAATTTTCTAAGCAGGTAGGGCAATATCCAGCCACTGACTCTGCCTTGATACAGCAATGTAGCACAGGTACCTGAATATTGTAGTTGATTGTAAATTGATTCCTTTGTAGATAGGCTTCCATCTTTTTTTGATATTTCAGTACCTTTTAACATACAGCTGAAAGGGTCAAAAATGATAATTTTAATACCGCAAAGGTATTAAAATTGTGTCTGAATGGAGGTGGACTGTGCCGTCCACCCCCGGAGGCCGGTTATAGCGACACTCATTCAGCGAGCTCCAATAGACGTTCATGTGTATAGTGTTCGCCAAGCCTGAAATGCCTTACCCTCTCCGGGTTGACTTCAATACATCCACGTTCTCGAAGCCAGTTGTAATGGACAATGGAATTAGGGGTCTCTGCCAATACCACAATCTCGCCCCTGGGGTAGTCAACAAGCTTATTTCTAATTTTTTGTGCTACATACCCCTGCTGGCCGCATATGGCCAGGTATGGCCAGGGATCGTCGTTGTTCTTTTGGATAATCACCATACTGTTATCCTTTCCTGGATCTTCGAGATGTGGTACGGCACGTTGCTGTAGCTCCTCAATTTCATCCCCCAATGCCATGAGTTGATTGTCCCTATCGTCCAAGTCATCCTCAAGGATCGCCATGGCAATATCCTTATCCTCAAGGGCTTGGCACCGCTCATTGAGCTCATCCTTTTTCACACCTGCCCGAGCAAGCCATTTGATTAGCCCTATAGACTTAGGCTTTCTGGAACGACGCACAATCTCCAATGCATCGTCCAATGTGACAAATGCGTCATGGCTATTTTGGTCCCACTTTAGGGGTTGGTTACTAACCAACCCCATATCATGACGCGCAAGGGTAGGAATATCCCGATATGACTCGGCAATCTTTTCAATACCCAAAAACCTACCAATATCGGCACGCTTGAACATAGGTTGATTTTGTTTCCCGGACAAGATCTCGATGGTCTCTGTGTTAAACGTAAGTTGCGATGACATCTTTTCTATATACTAATGCTTACCCAGAAGATTTCAACGGTCATTCGAGAATCTTCCAAGTTCGAGGGTGTTCCAATTTCACGTACAAGCAAGAGTGTTTGTTTTTTTTAAGCTCAGCCTTGATGTCATCCCAATCGGAGATCATATTAGTCTCCTCGTCTATCATCTTCATATCTGAACGCTCATGGGGGTACAAGGCAAACAAGGCCTTCTTCTGCCTCCTCAGATTCTTGGGTAAGGCTGTGTAGCTCTGGGTAAGTAGCCACAGGCTGTGCCTGCGATTCCTGCCTGAAACCGCCAATTCAAGTAGTGGCTGTCGACGCTTATCGAGGCTTTCGTCGGATATCATGTCATCCACTACAAACAACGTCTCCTCACCCGCCAGTAACGACGACAATTTCGAAATCCATTCAAACAGTTGGCCCTTGGGGTCTATCAGGAACACGTAAGGGTCCTTCCAGAGTGAGGCCCTCTCAAGGTATGTGGTATTCCACCGTATAGTAGGGCACAGTATCACTACGTTGTGATAGTGTCCCCTATACTCATTTTCCAATAAATCTAAAACACGCTGCGTTTTCCCGCAAGACGTCGGTCCTGTGAATATAGCCGTATGCGGATCCCTTAAAACATCCATTTACTAATATGCCCACTTCTGATCGCAGACCTTTGAAACAACCCCGGCACAGCTTAAACATATCAACACACCGCCGTGATTGTTCACCAAAGACCCCCGGCAGGCAGGGCAGAGCTTGGTATTCTGGGCCTTATATTTAAGTGGTAGTGGGGTATATGTTAATTTTCCCTGTAGGCATCGTAATGCATTGCGGTACCTCTCGACAAGTAGTGCCTTTTCCTGGCTATCAGGGGGGTGCTTCGATGAGTTCGATGTACCGGGGTATGATGTTGTATGTCAACAAGGTATACAGGAGTAGATAATTTTCATCCTGCTGAATTTCCCTAATTTCCATGTCAGTAGCAAGAGGATCTACCTTGTGTTCGATAACGGGGTCCTTGCATTTTATACGCCGCCTAGCCTTAGCCTTATCGAGGCAACCTATGCAGCTTTTTGTTCGGCTATTCCCTCTAAACTTGAAACTGTCCAGGGTTAACAGTTTTTTACATTTTGTACATATCTTATTCATTTAATTGAAGGTACGTACTCACCCTGTGTAATACTTTGGAAACATCTGCAAGTGTTGGGTATTTACCTGTCTCAACATATTGAAACGGGACCTTGTGATGAATGTGCAAAAATTCATAGAGCTCCCAGGTGTAGCCCTCGGAAAACTGGGCCTCTATATGGGCCCTACAAATATTCATTAACTCACATATAGACTGATTCCCTATATGTTTACATTTTGTACGACGTTTGCGTGATGTATTGCTAATATTGAGACAATTTATGCACTGCTGATTTAACTGACCACAAGGCTTGATCCCGAAATTATCCAGGGTTAAGACTTTTTTGCATTTTGAGCATTTTTTACCCTCATCCATTTCTATTTGCCCCCTTAGGGCAAATAGACATTTTATCAGACGGTCCATTTTGGTTTGGGTACAATACTTGCGGGGATCCATTTTTTGGATACAGCCATTTCACGACTTGCTCTACCTGCCGCGAAGTACGCCGTCATCTTGAAGACGTCATTCATATCCATTTTGGCAGATGGCCTTGTTATGCCCAAAAATTTCTTACCCGCCATAGCATAGGCGAATGTGAAGCTAAGGTCCACAACTGTTTCGTACAGCATGTCCAAAATCTCCTTTTCCTTCGGGGTTACGTTGCTTGTCATTTATATATTAGAGCATTTTAAAGAAATCAGGATGAGCCTTGACCTTTTGTCGGGGGTTGATTTGTGGGTTTCTCCACCATTTTTGCCACCCCTGCCAAATTTATACCATACGCCGACCCCTATCGCAAGCACGGCAAGCGTACCTACACCATAAAGGTATACATCCGCTGACTGTACGGAACTTGCCCCAGAAGAGGCTTTGACTGCGGGCTCTACAGTACCCTCTTGTTGCTTCATTTGTTCCTTCCTCTTCTTCATCAGTGCAGCCAACTTGTGTCCCTGGGCCACACGCCCTGGATGCTTTACTTGTTTTGTAATGACTCGCTCTTCTTCTTGTTTCTGCTGAATCTCTTCACCCATTTTATTACAGTACCGTCCGAGGCTCTTCCTTATTCTCCGCCTCCGCCTCATCCTGTTTCCTTTTACCCATATGCCTCGCTGTATGTCCTGCTACCAAGAGGGGTGCCAGACACCTCCCAATGGTACAATACACTAGAATACCAAGATCTGTCATGCTATCCCGGATAATGGGATCTTCCTCGATATCTCTCCTTAGCTCCTCAACGGAGTCAATATCAACTATATTTCCAATCATGTTAGCATATAAACTGATCACATGGGTAGACAGTGCCCTAGCAGTCTTTTCACCCTTTTCGTTCAATTCTCGTTGAAGGTACTCGGTATGTACTTTATCGATGGCCTCATCTGGGGCTTTGTCAAGGAACCCCTCGGTACATTTTTTGGGTAGGAGATGTCCTTTACCTTTCCTAAGGGCCTCCTTCAAAGCCTGGCGTTTATCGATAGGCCTCTCTATATTCTCATATTCTGCGGAGGCATTGTCGAATACTTGTGCGATATCGGACATCTTTATTAATAGTCGTTTATAACGAAAAAGTACATAGGCAATCATGGCATAGGGTAGAAGTATAGCAATATACAAACACACCTCCATTTATAGCAAGTGTGTTTGATCAACCGCGCTAGGCTACATTCTACTCGGAGATATATCGATTACCTTTCGTTTGGTTATCTGCAACCCACAGGGGTTGTATGTTGGTGTAGTGCAGTCTTTCATTAGCCGTGGGGATGGGGCAGGCAGGCCTTAAGACTGCCGGAAAAAGGTTGGGGGTAAAATCAAAAAAGCATGAGAACATAAGGCTGATCGCCGAAGCAAAGCTGAACTCGATCGTTGATCTAATATCAAGGGCTGTTGAAAATGGGGAAATTGATAAATACGAGTTTAGCCATATATTGCAAGAGAAACAGAAGTACATGGTATTGAAGGAACAGATGAGGCAGAGGTTCAATCGCAGTTGACTCCATTAATGAACAGGAGCGCGCTAAGCTAGTTGCCAGGGGGAGGCAGGAGGGTAGGGAAGAGTTTTTAAAAAACGTACAATCTGCGCAGTATGCAAGCGGTATCTAGATTCCCCACCTGAGTATAGGCCATAATTAATTTTATTTATATTTTATAGGTCTTGTAGGCCTATAAAATATATGGTTTTTTAATCCTCATTCAGCAGTGATTCCTTTTTAAAGTCTTTATATCGACATTCCGTAATATGTACCTGAGGGTAGTAGTTTTTGCCTTGCACATATATTGATGATAGTGCCAGGATGGTACTGGCTTGGCAGGGCTCATCATAGGGTACTGGCATACCGTGGAATTTGGTTGTGATTGCGTCCTTGTAATATTTGAGTTTAGCATTGATGTAGCGGTCCTTTTTGACCGGCTCTGTCGTCAATTGCTCGGAGATAAGCTCCTCGATCCTGGACCAGATCTGACGATACTTGGCAACCCAATCTGGGTACTCTTCAAAATCAAGACCTATCGCTGGTACTGCATTGGCGTTGTACCGGGTCACCCCATGCGCGGACCAGATTTTTGGTGTCTTTACTCTGAGAGCTACCACAAGGTCTTGTGTATGGTATCCTACTATATACCGTTGATCCTTACCTCCATTGGCAGGTATTAGATCTGACATTGTCAGGCAGTTCACATTGATATCGTTGATGTCTGCAAAGGTAGTCGCAAATGAGTAGAATAATTTAGGATTTACAATTTCATTCTCAAATATCATATTGCTTTATTGTAATTTAAACAATCTCGGAGGATTTCATTCTGCTCGCACATACACAGCTACCCCCGTTATACGTGATGTATTCCTGGTAGCAGTACCAGCACAACATTTTACCCTTTACCACAAGCCTTCGTCCGCAGGTACACCTGTCATATTCATCCAGCATACGTTCACAGTCCTTACATTGTTGTTCATCCATTTATTTACCCCCACAACTTTTCAAGGTCTGCCTTTTCATCCTCTGAAAAACACCAATCGATGGCCCTATCTGGATGCCAGGCTAATGGAAGAAGATCCTCCTTAATTCTAGCCTTTTCGGCCTTCCTCTGGCGATAGGCATCGAGTGCCTCAGGCTCATCTTCATAAACCATGAGGCACATGTCCCGGGTGACAAACCAGTCCGGCACATCCTTAAACGCGCGGGAATCCTTTTCAACAGCCCTATTGCACATGTCTTGCGTCCTGAACCTACCGGGCAAATATATGAGCATCAGGGGATACTCTTCAACGGCCCCATTACACATGCCTTGCGTCTTGAAATGATCCGGCACATTATGGAACGCGCGGGAATCCTTTTCAACAGCCCTATTGCACATGTCTTGCGTCCTGAATTGATCCGGCACATCCCAGAGCACCAGGGGCTCCTCCTCAACAGCCTTGTTGCACATATCCCGCGTTTTGAACCTGTCCGGTACGTCCCCGAGCATAAAGGGGTCTTTTTCAACAGCCTTGTTGCACATGCCTTGCGTCTTGAAATGATCCGGCACATGCTGAAGCATGCGGGGTTTTTTTTCAACGGTTTTGTTGCACGAGGCTTTCGTCCTGAAACAACTCATCTTCTCCCTATGTGCACAATTCAACCTTGAATGGTACCCAAAACTAACGCTTTTTATTGCGCATGCGTTGATTTTTTGATGATTACCCCTTTCTACTCATTTTTAGGGACTTAACCTTGATATGCATGACTCAACACCGCATGATGGGGGATTTTTCATGCATATCAATGGATTTTTGTGTAATGAGGTGTGACGAAAAGTTGTGACGTCACAAGCAAAAAATGTGTATGATATTTTTATGAGAGTTTGACCGTGTTTTTTTGAAAAAGTGTGTACATCATGACCCCCTACACTAGCTCATGGGAAGCTTATCAAGAAAATATCTCCAGAACTTCAAAGCATCCCAATCGAAGCAAATGTCATGCAACAAGTTGGAGTTGATTTGTGCAATCTGCCTGAGGTGAATGGTTACAAACACTTGATAGTTTTATAGACTACCTTTCAAAGTGGTCCGAAGCCAAACCAGTTAAAGATAAAAGCGCGCCAACTGTTGCGAGGTTCTTGTACGAAATGATATGTCGTCATGGTTGTTTTAAGACACAGATTAACGACCAAGGTAGAGAGTTCGTCAATCAAGTTTCGGACGCCTTACTTGAACTTACAGGAACAGATCAAAGGGTGACTTCTGCGTACCACCCACAGTCGAATGGGTTGTGTGAACGGCAGAATCGAACAATTAAAGATTCATTGGTTAAGGTTTTGGAAGAAAATACAGCGAAATGGCCGGACGTTATTGATGGTGTTCTCTTCGCCCACCGCGCAAGCATTCACTTTTCTACCAAGTTTTCACCCTTCATTTGATGTATAACCGTCATCCTACTTTACCGATTGATGTAAAGTATGACCTAATCAAGGAACCTATCGAAGGTGGTGACGGTGATGATCCCTATGACTTTGAAACGTTTAGAGAAGTATTAGCCTCGAGCTCTAAGTTACGTGAAGCAACGCACGATGTAGCAAGTGAAAACATCAAGAAGGCCCAACAGAAACAGCAGACTACAACAAACGTCACAGCAAACCAGAATCGACCGTGCCCATTGGTTCAAAGGTACTTCTTCAAAACTTAAAGCGACAGGACAGAAAAGGTGGGAAATTTAATTACAAATGGCTTGGTCCATATACGTGAAAATCAATCTCGAAACGTGGCTTGTGTGAGCTTACCAATTCAAAAGGAGTAATCTTGAAAAAAAAGTACAATGTTTCCCTGATTAAACCATTTCATGCCAACGAAAGTCAAGAGTTTGCAGATGAAGGTCCCGCAACGACCACCGAAGAACCTGCATCACAACCAACAGCAACCGCTGAACATCCTGCCGATCATCCTGCATCTCAACCAACAACGACCGCCGAACGTCCCGCATCACAACCAACAATGGCCGCCGAACAACCCGCATGCAAACCAACAGCGACCGCCGATCATCCCGCATTCCAACCCGCTACAACCGCCGAAGACCTTGTATCACTACCCCAAAAAAGCGTACAATTTCCGCAAAAAGCACAGAAAAATTATTTTGCCCTTCTCCCTACTGAGATAGTCCTCATGATTTTAGAACTATCAATAAAGAATGATGTCGCTGCTTATAAATCCATTAACAAAGAGTAGCGTCTTGCCATCGGTGTACCTGGACTTCTACAATAATGTTTTGGAAAGGTTGCCGGTTTATCAAAACAAAGTGAAAGTAAGTGTAAACAATTTTCTCGACATTTTGGTCCTGGAAGTGGGGCAATCGATGGTGTCCGTAAAGCAATTGCAAACAAAAATTGGAAATTAGCTTGGTTGATTCTTGAAAAACAAAGATACAGTTGATTTTTAATTGATCGAATTTTTTGGAGAAAGAAGTTGACCAAACACAATCCAGGAGCCCGAAATCGAATCAAACCAAGATGAGTGGCTTCGCAATCGCTTCTACATCTTGAAGCAAGAAGATAAGGATATTTTACTTTCAAAGGATGGATGGTTGAACGATAGATTAATGGATGCGGCCCAAAAACTGATCTGCGAAGACATTGGAACACCTCAAACCTTTCAAACGGTCCTTAATTCCCAAAAGAAAAATGGAGAGCCATACGAAGCTGTATATGAAGAGCACGTCCAGCTACTACATGATGGCCGTAATCACTGGATCTTAAGTTTTTGTTCCAACGGTCGAGTTCAAGTTTCTGACAGCTTAAACGATACTCTAACACGTTCCTCTAGAAAAGCAACCCAGTCTTTATACAAAAATTACTTTTCAGGAACTGAGGTGATATCTTTTACTAAAGTACAAAGGCAACCTGATAGCTATAATTGTGGACTTTTTGCGATAGCATTCGCAGCTGAACTTCTAGATGGAAAGTCACCCTCTAATGCCGTATTTGTCGTGGACAAAATGCGAGCACATCTCATATCGTGTTTGGAGGAACAAAAACTGAGACCCTTCCCTAAGGTGTCTGGAATATGATTTAGCAAAATTGTTGTTATCTTGATATTTGTTAATTTTACACTTTCACTTTTGTTTTTCCTTGTGGTCTAATAGACCGAAATTTGTTTGTTGATGACTTTTTTTACCAAAAGAAAAAAAAACATTTTTATCAAAAGAAAAAAAAATAATTTAAGACTTTTAACTTGGACTAATTTAGTTTATCATATAAGTACGTAGTATGTAGTATCTCGAAATCCTATGTATATGGAATCGTTCGTCTTTCTTATTTTGTTTCTTTTCATTTCGTTTCATTGCTTAACCGTTAATTTTTTTTTTATATCTTGCCTACTTTGATTTTTTAAAATTTTAAATGTTTGTAATAATCCCATTCGACGATATATTTCCAAATATGATTCTTATTAAAATCCAATAAATCTGTAAGTAAAAAGTAACGAAGGTTTGAATTTATTTGTAATACGTTTTCGGCTCATTATGTTATTTCGAAAAAATATTTGAAAGGGGGTTAGAGAAATTCTAATCGATAAGGTAAATTCATTTGATGGTATACATAAAGAATATTTCCCTGATTCACTTTCTAACCCCAAGGAGTTCAAATATTTTTCAAAAATAATAGGATATCAAAGGAGTGCCTTTTTCCCAAAGGAGTACTTTTTACCTAGGAAATATATACTGGGGAGTACTTATTTTCCGGAAATAAGTACTGGGGAGTACTTTTTTAGGGGAGTACTTTTTCCCGGTGACACCGGGCCCTCTGTCGGACCCGCTAAAAAAAATGGGCCCGCTTAAACAGTATGTAAGCAATATTTGGGCCCGGTAAACCTGCCATTGTACTTACTTACTCACTTACTTACTTACTTACTTGTATACGTATGGAACGTCCTTTTTGCGACCTGGCACTTAGAATTGGTAATATAAGTCGTAAAAGCCTATTGATAAAAAAAAATTGTTTTCCAAGAAGAATTAGCCTGTATTCCTTATGCCATGAAAATTTCTAAGGATTGTACAAACCCTAACACGTTTTAACTTCACTTAATAGCCACCAGGGTCGCCAAAGGGAACACCTTCGTGTAAACAATATAGAAATTCGAACTTTTTGAATTTTTTTTGAGGAGATGATGTGTAATTAAATCTAACTAGGGCTTAAATCGACCCACCAAATTCCACCGACTTTTCTAAAAAATTTAACTTTAAGAAAATGGAGCGAGGATATATAGTTCTTGTTGCGGACGCCTTTTAGCTTTCAACATCGCCTTATTTCAAACATACCTTAAAACATAATCTACGATTTCTTCCACTTGCAGGAGTTTCGCACATTGAAACTTTGTGCGCTTGTTAAATATATATTGGTCCACATGTGTGCCAAATTTTAAGTCCTAATATTTTCGTGAACGGATTTTATGGCAGCACAAAGGGAGATCTTTTCACTTGTTTTACGTATGTTTTTGGTTTTTCGCGACTGAAAATGCAATAACTATCTACCAGAAAACTTATTTATATTGATACTTGGCACAATCATGGACGGTTTTTGTGTCTGTCGTTACACCCATAATAGATTAAATATATAACCATCATTGGTCGAAAAATACTTTGTGAGCGTTTTGACTAAATGGTCGCAAAAGGGAACCAATTTAAAAACGCCTGGAGACAAAGGTCACAAAGAAGGAAGAATTATATTTGTTTGTTGGGGAAGTGATTTACTAGGCTTTAACTGTTCAGTTGTACAAAAAAATAAACTATCGCAATAAGTCAAGTCGAACTAAAAAGGTACACCAACGGGAAATTTAGTCGCAAAAGGGAACTACTAAGTAAGATTTTTTTATCTTCTGTTTTTTGCACATTTTTTTGCTATAACTATAGATCCGTAAATCCTTTTAATACGATATTTAGCACGCTTATAGATAACTCAAATATCCGTCATTACACGAGTTGGATTTTACAAATTATCTCCTGATTTGTGTATAAAACGCTTTGTGAGCGTTTTGACCAAATGGTTGCAAAAGGGAACCAATTTAAAAACGCCTGGAGACGAAGGTCACAAAGAAGGAAGAATTATATTTGTTTGTTGGGGAAGTGATTTACTAGGCTTTAACTGTTCAGTTGTACAAAAAAATAAACTATCGCAATAAGTCAAGTCGAACTAAAAAGGTACACCAACGGGAAATTTAGTCGCAAAAGGGAACTACTAAGTAAGATTTTTTTGTTTTCCGTTTTTTTGTACATTTTTCTGCTATAACTATAGATCCGTTAATCCTTTTAATACGATATTTGGTACGCTTATAGATAACTCAAATGTCCGTCATTACACGAGTTGGTTTTTACAAATTATCTCCTGATTAGTGTATAAAATGCTTTGTAATCGTCTTGACCAAATGGTCGCAAAAGGGAACCAATGTAAAAACGCCTGGAGACGAAGGTCACAAAGAAGGAAGAATTATATTTGTTTGTTGGGGAAGTGATTCACTAGGCTTTAACTGTTCAGTTGTACAAAAAAATAAACTATCGCAATAAGTCAAGTCGAACTAAAAAGGTACACCAACGGGAAATTTAGTCGCAAAAGGGAACTACTAAGTAAGATTTTTTTGTTTTCCGTTTTTTTGTACATTTTTCTGCTATAACTATAGATCCGTTAATTCTTTTAATACGATATTTGGTACGCTTATAGATAACTCAAATGTCCGTCATTACACGAGTTGGTTTTTACAAATTATCTCCTGATTAGTGTATAAAATGCTTTGTAATCGTCTTGACCAAATGGTCGCAAAAGGGAACCAATGTAAAAAAGCCTGGAGACGAAGGTCACAAAGAAGGAAGAATTATATTTGTTTGTTGGGGAAGTGATTCACTAGGCTTTAACTGTTCAGTTGTACAAAAAAATAAACTATCGCGATAAGTCAAGTCGAACTAAAAAGGTACACCAACGGGAAATTTGGTCGCAAAAGGGAACTACTAAGTAAGATTTTTTTATCTTCCGTTTTTTGTACATTTTTCTGCTATAACTATAGATCGGAAAATCCTTTTAATACGATAATTGGCACGCTTATAGATAACTCAAATGTCCGTCGTTACACGAATTGTTCAGTGGTACCAAAAAATAGACTATCGCAATTAGACAAGTCCAGCTAAAACGGCATCCTTTTTTGCCAATTTATTCTGCTAGCGCCATAACGTCGTATCAGTAAATCTATCTGTACGATATTTGGCACGCTTATAAGAAATAAATGTCTATCATTGTACATTTTTTATATAATCCTGACGTTTATAAACAAATTTAGGCTCAGAAAGGGGGATATTCCAAGCATAGTGCACAGCCTTGGCGAATCCTTGTGATCTATGTTTTTTGTTATGGAATTTTAATTAAACGCAGTCTTTTCTTTCCCCCCTTTTATACACAACAAAACCAGGGACTTAGCTGCCTAGATGGCCACGGCAATCTCAAGTTTTTTGTTGACCATGGCTCATGCGACAGCGTTCATGTGTAGAGAATGCGCTTCAGGATTTTAAATCTTAAAATTTCCGCACTGACACCCCGAAAAATATTAATTTCTGCTTGGAAAGAAATTCACTAGGCAACTGTTCACTGGTACAAAATAATAAACTATAGCAATAAGGCGAATCAAAATAGTGCGCCAAGGTGACATTTTGTGGTGAAAGATTTTTATGTGCTTATCTCGTTATGTGAGTGTTCTCGTACACCTAGGAAGATAGGATACTTATATTTTGGCGCTCTACGCTTTTTAAATATAGCTATTAAAAGGAGGCGTTTAGTAAATACGGGAGAAAGAAAGAGACAGATTTCTTAGCAGGTAAAAATGTATTTTAGTCGTAAAAAAAATACGTACAAACATAAAAAATGCCAATCATAAAGAATTTTTAAGAAACTTTATATGTCAAGCAAGGAAAATTATAAGAAACTCGAGGCTTAACTAAACGCTTAGGTTTCTGTAAACACCAAATATCACTAAAATAAACAACTTGCTAAGAACTCTTTGCGTTAGAATTAATAGATAATGAACTCTACAAACTAACAAAAAGTTACTAAAAGAAATTCTTAGCGATGTAATAAAAATGCAGAAAGTCAGGTTGGAAGCAAAATAAAAACAAATGTTTGCTATGCAAAAGGTCATGTCTTAAACTTTTGACTTCTTTCTCCGATCATTAGCCCGTTTTTCCGTGCGCAAACGTATCAATATCTGATCTTCAGTGTATCGTTCTAACAATAATCTACATTGATCATTGATTTTACCAATAACTTCTGCTTTCCTTATATTGATTTTTCCTTGTATCATTTGTGGAAAAAGTTCTCGCAATTTTTCTGAATCACCTTTATCGAAAATACGGTTGCCAGATCGATTTGTCGTTGTTGTTATAACTGATGCCACCTCATCTTCTTCATCACTCATATGGATGCTCCCTGGCCACGACGAATCCTATTAATGTCAGTGTTGCATAGCATTAAGTACTTTTGGAAAATAAAAAAAATTATCGGAAGAACAGAAAAAAAAAATAACGCACGTTTTCGCCTGCCTTTTTAGAAGATATGCATCCACCATCCTAGAAAAGAAAGAAAAGAGAATACACTTTTTTTCTTTATAAGAAACTAATATATAATATATAAATTGAGCCTCAAATGCTTCTTAGATTTTATGGTTTTGATATATATGAACAACATTTGCTATATTTCTCAAAGGTTTCTTAAAATTTGGCAAGGTTTCTTATAGACTGGTTTCTTATAAAAGAAACCCGTATAAACAAGGTCAAGCAATTTCTGTGTTATTTGCAAAGAAAATTAAAAATTGAAAAACAAAAATTGAAGTAAACCTTTTTTGAGATTATACCAGCTCGTTCCAATAATTCAGATTTAGTTTCTGTGGGAATGTCTGCAGCGTTTCCATTATGTTTACGCATGTACTTAAGTTCTAACGTGTTTTCTTGCACATTCTTAACAGTGATTTCACCACTTGCTAACGTTTCTTGAAAATTTTTTCGTAGTATTGTTTCTTTTTCAGGGTCCCATTTAAATGCTAATTCATCACTATGTGCGGCTGGTTCTGCACCTTCCACAACGACATCCTTTAAATTGCTATTTCTTTTAAAAATGTTAGAAATTTCTTTTGAAACTTCAACAGCATCATCGCCTTTTCTCACTATGTTATAGTATTTCCCAGCTGTGGCAGTATGCCTCTCACATTCCACCTAATAACTTTTGTTTTTCGAAACCTTCTAAAACCAAACAACTAACTGGAGAAACAGATGTGAGATGTATCAGTGAGTATATTTATATATATTCTTATAAGTAAACCTGCTTTGCTGTGTTTGGTCATTTCTGCCCACTGTTGTTTTCACATGATACAATTATATATATATTTTGCCAAACTTCCTGGCCATATTACCCAGAGTGAAAGATGGTAGTCAATTCATTTATGATAAATATTCAGAAAAAAATATATACCATTTTCTGGATTTCTGTCGTTTATGTCCATTTCGACACTGTCTGTTGACGTTGTAGCTAAAATATATTAAAGGGGAATCAAATTACAAATATAAAAGTTAAAGCAGATCACACTTTTTCACAGAAAAAACCTTTCGTACCATTTGCATTATGGATATTATACCGGAAATCGCGTGAACAGACATTGAACACATCATTTTCCTTTAGCAGGTTAGGAAAAATGATTTCGTTGCAATTCAACAATGTTTTTTTTTTCTTTAACAGCTAGATTTTCCAAGTATACTTAGGTGAAACAAATTTAAAGTCAATACAAAGGAGATAATTTACATAAAGTAACAAATACTTAAAGGGGAGGAACTTTTGCGGTTTTGGTCTTTACTGCAAAAGTTTATTTCGGCAAAATATTTGAATTTTGGGTCTCCGCTAAATTTTATGTCCTGGAAATAATAGACAGGGTATATCCCTCGATATTTGTGAGGCTAGCCATGTAAAATATCCACATCTATCTATCTATCAATATCTGCCGTTGAGTCACTAAAGCGTAGCACATGAAAAATAGTGTATGGATTATATACAGCCCGTAGAAGGAATATTGTCTAAAAGGACAGAGATGGAAAAGTATTTGCTGAGAGTTGTACCTCAATGTCATCACAGGCACAAATTCTTACTTCATAATTACATCCATAATTAACAATTTTAACCCAAAGAATTTAAACATGGTTGAGTATTTATCATTAATATACCAGGTAAAATATCATAATAAATTACCTTCCAATTCTTATTATTTCCTTTCCATTAACAATAGGAAATATCATACCATCCTGGCCATTTCTTGCAACAACAGTTACTTTTCCAATCACATCACACCAAGACATTTTTGATTTTATGCTTAATATTTGCTTTCAGAAGAAACAATTAATTTCTGCAGATTCACCTAAATCAATCTTAATAAGCAGATACAAATCATCAGATTACAAAAGTTTTTTATATACTAAAAATATTTATAAGTCTAAAAGTTATAATTACAAATATCAAAGAAAAATAGTGTTAATTACAGTAACTCAAAAAATAATAGATATCCTTACATAAGATGTTAATTACACCAGAAGAAGGGATAAGTGTGCACAACAAATAAATAAACAGGTGAAAAAATAACAATACAAATCAATATAGAAAGTGTTGCGGAGAGGTTGCCAAGGCAAAGGCATTAAGCACGGCAAGGAAAGGGCACGGCAAAGGCAGGCAAGGAAACAGGAAGAGGAATCAGCAAGGCAGGGGTAGGCAAGGCATGGGAGGCACAGGCAAGGGCATAGTAGGCAGGCACCAGAAAAGGCATAGGAAGAATAGGCAAAGGAACGGTCAGCGCTGGCAAGGCAATATATCTAAGCTCTGTGTCATATTAGTCCAGGAGTATAGAAAATATCAAGGTTCAAATTCAATGAAAAAGGTATTAAATTTATATAAGGTCTACACAGTAAATCATCTTAGCAGAATAATGTGCCAATACAATACAATCGGGTTGTAGGTGCAAGATAATATGTTTTTCCTAGCCCTGTCCAGGATTTGAACCTGAATCTCTCATTTGCATGAGTGTCATAACCATTAGACCAGCAGGGCATAAATATACATACAAAACTTTACAGATGAATATTATATACACTTGAAATTTACACCACAGAAAAATCCTGGGTTAAGACACAAGTAACAGTGTTACCTGGCATAAAACGCTTGATGAAAAAATTAAAACAATTATAAACTGTGCCAAATATTCAGGTGAAGTGCTTTAGTACAGGTATGCAGTAATGGTAAAGCGAGTAAAGCGCACAAAACATTTAAGGTGTTTCGAGTGTAATATATTTTTTAGAAAATAAAACACAATTTATGCGTTGTGCCCTAATACCTAAAATATTAAGCCAACCTTTATTTTTCTTAAAATGTTCCCAGTGAAATTTCTAAAATTTAATTTAATCCCAGGTGAGCACATAGTACAGGGAAATTGTGTTGTACATAGGTGTAACACTATTTTCTAAGAAACTTTATAACAACTTCGGTTTAACTAAAAACACAGGAAAGAGCCCCTTGTTAACAACACACGAAAGAGCCAGTTGTTACCCAGTACAGGTAAAACGCAGCAATTTTATTTTGTGGAAAAATATGTATACATAAAATTTTAAAATATAAACACATAACCTGTTTTTATCCTGTTAAACTAAAAAAACGCATGCAACATTGGTTTATTTTGTAAAAAAGGTTTCAGTAAAAAATCAAAAATTAATTGAGAGGGTGAGCTTTTAATATACAAATAAACCATGTAGCATATCTGTATAGGTGTAATAACTTTTCTAAAAAACTTTTATTGCTACTTCAGTTGAAATAAAAACACCAGAAACAAGTCATTGTTATACTGTAATAAAATCACACAACAGTTTTATTTTGTAGACTAAATTTTGATGACAGTAGAATAAAAAGCTCTTATTCCAAACTGAATAAAAATTTCAAAAGTTTAGCAATAAATTAGGCTAGCTCAGTACCTAGACAGAGCCTGGAGTTACACATGATATCCGGTATTGGTGTAAAGTTAAGGGCAAATTACAGAAAGGGAAATTATTTGTACTTGGGAAATTAAATAAGAAATAACGAATGTGATAAATCTAAAGATTTTCAGTACAATTTTCAGTACAAGTACGATTTCATGAGAACCACGCAACAGAATGTAAAAAATATAGCTCTTTACTCCCCCTGAATGAAAGTGCCCCTTGTGGATGAACAGCGTAAACTATTACACGTGACCCACATCAACCTTTATAATAAACAATGATCATTAACAAGAGACGAAACATAAAATATTTAGCTAGCTTTAGTTGTAAGTAAGGCTAAAGAAGGAGTACATAACATTTAAGAAATAGTGATATACTAGGTACATAACCTCCACTTCTTTCTTGAAAAATCTCATTTTGTTTCTAGGTAGCTACTAGCTACGCTTAGCACCATCTTTAAAAAACAACAAAAACTCCATCGCCGTTCCTAAAAAAAACACATTGTCTCGCTTACTAAAAACTGTACTAAAGAATGACCATATTAAACTGCTGGATTACTGTGATTTTTTGTTTGAATTGTTATATTTCGGATGTAATAGGGACAAAATCCTATAGAAATGCTATATACTCTCCACCGTACCTACTTTTCTTTTATATTTGGCTTATTTAATGAGGAAATGGGCTCCGCTTTACTCTGCAAAAATCATTATTATTTACTTTCTTTATTTCCTTATTTCACACACTTATCCTTTTATGTTTCCTCTATAGTGCAATTACCATCTTATTGTAAAGATACTATTATATTCAGAGTTATTGCAATTAAACTAAATAAATAAATAAATAAATCATAATTAAATTAAAAAGAGTAAACAAACAGTCTAGTTATCTTCTGACCAGCCGCTCGTTTTAAACAAGCTGTAGGCCAGGACAAACCTGAAGTCACCGGGGTAATCTCCATGGTGCGTAAAACACCTTGATGACAAAAAAGCAGCATGACTGTTAACCCTGTAGACTATGTGAGCCAAACAGTCTAAGAAAGTTTTGAGTTCCACACTCCTTAGATATCACTATATACAATATTACATGCATAGAAGTATACTTTAAGGGAAGAAGCTTTTGTTGACATAAACCTTCAAAGTTAAAGCGAACTGCAAAATTTTAATTAACACTCCATAGACAGAAACTTTTGCAGATTATATAAATCAAAACATTTTGTGAATGACAGACATTTAAATACTTTGGGGACATAAACTCTCGCGAAACCGCAAAAGTTTCTTTCCTTCAAGTAGACAGAAAGACAGATTATGATCCATATCAAAAAGAAATTGATAAGATCCTCATCCAACAAAAATGGTGAAAATGAATGCCACCTTTACAAATTATGCTGCCCTATGCTACACGATTTTCTCAAAATGACTGAACTTCTAAATACATTTAGTCATTATATAGTTGATAAAGTGCCAAAACAGTAAATTCCTTTCTGCAGTATTGGGACCATATATAATATTAAATAAGTGGCTGGGGACAAATATTTATACCATCGTCTGACATGACAAAAATTGTTTCTCATAAAAAGGTTTTCGTATAAAAGCTTAAGACATAGTGATAACTTTTTAAAAAATTCCTGTTTTTTGACATTGATTTGTCAGATGGAATATATATAAATTTTGATCACAGAAAATTATTCTTTGCAGGAAAAAGACAATACAAGATCCATTTTGTCAAATCGATCCAATTTCTTGAATTTGAGATTTCAAAAGTTGAACAAATGTCAACCAATCAGTTTTTTTTAAATTGTAAAAAAAAATGCAAAGAATCACACTCCAAAATAAAATTTGAATTCAACAAGTTGAAAAAATAAGCTGACACACAATCAAATGTGGATGGAATGTGTATATATATTACCTGCAACTTTTAAACACCAATATTTGAATTCGACAAAATTGGATCCAACAAATTGAATCGTATATCGTCTACTTAAGACTGGCCTAACCCTTCACAGAGAAAGTCTGCGAAGCATGACAGAAGTTATTTCAATCAAACTCTAAACAACATTTTACTATCATACAACTGTGCACTGCTGCATAATAAAAATATATTTAGAGAGATTTGTTATGAAAACACTTGTGGAGCCTTTCTAATTCATGTTGGAAACTGCCAATATGTAGCTAGCTATGGCTAACAATGTTTAATTCACCTGCAAATTTTTGTTATTGGATGCAAATTGAATCTGCAATTTCATTTTTTAGTTAAACTTAACTGTTGATTGTGTGTGGGAGCATGCAATCGGAAAACAATAAAAAGGTTTGCTGAAGTGGAAGCAAATGCTATAGACCTTTTTGAATGTTTACATTTTCCGCGGTAAGCCCTTCTGGCTCTAACAACTGCGTGGCAGGCAGAAAGATGCGGAAGCTTGCTGAAGAAAGGTATTTTTCAGCCCATTTCTTTCTACGGAAATATTTTTGAGGCTTTAAACTATTATCGAGTGTAGATGGGTAACTTCTGACTGACATATATTCATATAAAGTCATAATGATACCTTTGTGCGAAGAAACAGACTAAAAAGGACCTCACTTCACCTAGCGCCCCCATCTTTTTGCCTGCCACACAATTGTTAAAGCCGAAAGGGCTTACCGCGGAAAATGTAAACATTCAAAAAGGTCTATATAGCTAGCAATTTCACGTTGGCAATTTTCTGTCAAAGTGAAAGACTTTGTTTACTCGTTTTCGCCTTCAGATATAAAAAGACATTAGAGGCCTTCAAAATTTTTTTGGGGATCCATTAAGAAGGAAGGGGTC
The DNA here is from genome assembly GCA_030067915.1 of Hydractinia echinata. NCBI lineage: Eukaryota > Metazoa > Cnidaria > Hydrozoa > Anthoathecata > Hydractiniidae > Hydractinia > Hydractinia echinata. The sequence continues at coordinate 69,491 of JASGCC010000330.1, read as the reverse complement.
CAACCCTTAGTGTAAATTTCCCGTTAACGCAGCCAGAAAAATTTGACCCTCACATTGTTAAGGCGCAAAAAAGCCTTGAAGCCCCACAGATTATAGCAGCTATGTGCCAGATAGCAGCCAGGTGTTTTGTCACCTTGTCATCAATACCTAGCTAACTCAAGCTAGCTAGCTAGCTATACAAATATATAAAACCTTTTTCTCCAATTCTCTGTTATTCGCTACATAAAATTGGCTAGCTTATAGCCAGTTGGCTAAGCTAATAGCAATAAAAATGTATCTACATAATAGCTAGCTCAGGTAATCAGAAGGGGTAGCAAACATAGCTCTAGAAATGGGAAGAGTTTGTTATTTTTAGCTAAAAAATAACAGCTTGTGACAAAGAAAAAGGAATTTAGTTTACCATATAATACAAGCGAAAAAAACATAAGAGGAAAGGAATTAGGACTAAACTAAACTTAGACTATTATTTATAAAGCCAGCACAACACTTCTCCGTCAATTTCTGCCATTATGATTGCCTTTGCTTTAGTAGCGCATGCGTGCACGGGTCGCAAAAGGGAAAGTCGCAAAAGGGAACAAAGTGTAGGTCGCAAAAGGGAACCCCGCGGTCGCAAAAGGGAACCGCAGGTCGCCAAAGGGAACCGGAGGTCGCAAAAGGGAACCAAAGGTCGCAAAAGGGAACGTGCTAGGGTCGCAAAAGGGAACTATTAGTATCCTTACTTACTTACTTACTTACTTACTTACTTACTTACTTACTTACTTACTTACTTACTTACTTACTTACTTACTTACTTACTTACTTCAAGGTCCAGGTCTTCACTAAAAAGTTCTATTTCCATCGATCACGATAAAATCCAGACCCTAATAATTAAATTGAAACTCGCTTACTAAAGACTAGGAAGTATAAAATTCCGGATAAACGAGACACGAGTGCATTAATTAAAAATCTGCGAAAATCAAAGATTTTTGACTAGCCTCCACCAGGGCCATGTTCGTCTCGCCGTCCGATATTCAAAAAGAGACAACTTGTCCTGGGATCGAGGTTGGCAAAGAATAACATGAACCATATTCACAATGTGTGCAATTTTCTGTTGCATGTGCAATGTGCATCTATAACAGCTTGATAAGTTTCTAATGCGATCATATTTCTAGTTAAGTAATTATAGCCACGGCGTGCGTTGCCGTTTAACGTCACGTATCTAGTGACGTCTCCCTCAACCTGGCAGAGGCTACCGACCAGCATAGCAGAAGGGGCAAAATAAAATATATAAAAAAAAAAAAAAAAATATAATAATAAAATAAAGAATAAAATAAAAGGCCGTGCATTTAATATAATTCTTGTCCTGTATGGCAAGACAACCACTAGCCTCAGCAAAATGTGAAACACGGCGTGTCTTTTCCAATTCCAAAACCGATGAGTACCCCGACTGAAATCATTACCGGTATTAACAGATTGTTTCATCTTTTTTCCTTATAATAAACTTCATACATAGGACAGCATAACTTTTACCGTCGGGCAATATTTCAATTTTTGACATATTTATGTGCTTTGATTTATTTAACTACATAAAATAATAATCCGTTCAGATTACTTTAAGGGCAGAAATTTTCGCGAGGATAAAAATCGCGAAATTTCGCGAAGTTAATTTTCGCGAATTCTACTTCTGGAAGAAATTTTACAGAAAAAACTTTCGCGAATTTTCCAAAATCTTCATATTTGGGAACAAAAACTTTCGCGAATGACAATGAACTTCAATGAAAAAAAAATTCATTTTAAATCGAATATCTTTCCAATGAAATAACAATACTACTGTATATATACAGTTGAAGAGTCGAATTACATGAATTCGACTCTTCAGGGAGTCTCACGATTTGGTCGAATTACACGAGTTGTCGAATTAAAGGAGTTTTGTTGTAAGGGTTTCATTCTGAAGGGACCGAAGAATTTGGTCGATTTACATGATTTGTCGATTTATGGGAGGTCGATTTACATGAGTTCAACTGTATATGTAAATGTTTTTGAGCGGCAAAAAAAAGAAGAGAGTCCAGCAAGAAAATTGTATTGTTATCGAGTAATTCTTGATATAAGAAAACAATCAAATATTATATAGAGTTTTCGGCTTTTAAAACTTGGAAAAAACTTTCGCGATTTCTAGAAAAAGTTGATTTTTCGCGAATTTCAGGTTAAATTTCTTACCGCGAAAAGGGACCAATATCGCGAAAATTTCTGCCCTTAAAGTAGACATTTCGGAGTAACACCGTTTTTCCTAACTTTTCTTGTTAAATTCTACCGCTTCATGCATCGCCTAATGGCCTATTCGGTTAACGCGTCGTACTGAGAAGCAAGAAGTGTTTTTACGCAAGGGTTCGAATACCCCGGGAGATAGTAATTATTCATAAAGACCGCCTGCTTAATAGTTAGATAGCGTAATAAAGGGATATGAAAACAAACAATTGATGTAATCATGTAATGCGCTTCGTGCTTTCTTTTGTGAAAGCTTGACACAGCACGGATGGGGAAAATATAATAACAAAAATGACACGTGACTTGATAACGCAAGCTTTAATTTAAATGTTTTTTATTTACACTTCTTAACCCATACCTTTCAACATTTTACCCAATATATATATATAATATATAAAATGTTGAAAGGTATGGGTAAAATGTTGAAAGGTATGGGTATAAATATATATAAACAAAAAGAAATCTACCCAGCAATTTTTTTGTCAGGAAAAAACACACGACTGGGTTGGTTAATCATACCAAATAACATTTCATTAAACAAATAATATCTGGCCTGCAGGATTTTATCTGTTTGCTTTTGGTATAAGGTTAACACGAATTTTAACTTGATGGGTATATTTCGAATGAAAAATTCCGTGGCTTTCACTTTCTGGTTGTTCGTGAAAATTTCACTTTAAATAGAAGAAAAAATTGAGCTAAAAAGCCATTATTTGAGCGGTTGATTAATAATCTTTTCTTCCTAAATATAACATGGCGACCAACTGTGAAAAAAGATTTATCTTCATAAAGTACTTTGAATCAAGCTTTTGCTTGGCAAAGGAAAACCCCCAAATTTATCCATACACCATATAAATACACCATTTATAACAACAAAACAATGTTCTCCCTTTCTGTACTTACAAACAAATGAAATTATAATTAAAAAGTCAACAATGGAGGAGAATATTGTTTTGTATAAAACCTTCACTTAATCATTACGTCACAATAAAATGAACTTTGCATTTGAGTGACAGAAAGTCGAGCTATAGCAGGAATAATAACACTGACGTCCTTCAAATATCACAAATATAATTTAAATAATAAAGACCTCTCAAGTAAAAAGAAAAAAAGAGAAAGAAGATAAATCATATAAAACTTGGCATGTACATGGAACACTAAGAAATTTGCAGATGCAAAAGTTTTATCTGTATTATTTGTCTTCCATGAACTCTGAGAAAAATTTAGAAAAATGTTTTACTAAGAACAAACCAATACCAGATATAAATTATTTAGGGTTCAAAATTTTCTACAAAATATATTAACACATGCCCAGTACAGTGTGTAAAACACTAGGCGTGAAAAATCTAGTTGCATGCTTATCAATTTTAGGTTAAAATATTCACTGGCTTTAGATAACATCTAACAAAAAACATTTAGCAAAACTGAAACATCTCCTGGTATTATTGATGGAACAAAATTATTCAATAATAGTTTCAAGTTTTAAAAGTCCATTTAGAAAAGGAAAAATAAAAAAATCAAGAAATAACACAAAAACGTGAAGTTTCTACAAAATACTTTTGGAAGATCACAAAAAGATCGGTAAACTAAAATGTGGTTTATATATCCATATTTATATGAACTCTATTCTAACACGTCTGTCAAGAAATAAACATTCAAAAGTCTGAAACTACGCCAAGTAATCACATATTTCGTATGCACACAAAAACATGTATATATATATGTAATTTATAGGGTTACATCAAAAAACTGATGTGATATAATACTAACTGAATCTGACATCTGAATCTGATGGTAAATTTGAATCTGATGGTAAATATCCATTCTATTAACATATGTACAATAACAAAAATAAATAAGAGAAAGAGGATGAAAGTCCCTTTTAAAAAATTGGAAGAACTGATATTGCAATGTAATTTTTTTAAAAAGACATGCTTTGAAAACAAACACCACGGCCACACACGATTATTTATTCCCATCCATTTTCTTTCAACATATGAGCCATTTCAATGATAAATTTTCCTTCTTTATACTTTTGGCTACTTTCAAATGCATGTTCCTAAATGGAATAAATTTTGTTTTATTTATGGCAAGATAAAAAATAAATTTCAGATTTATAAGTCTCTTGAATGCACTGGGGATATTTTTTGCACTTGTCAAACTGGATTATAGTTTGCTATAATTGCTTAATGAACCATAACAGTAAAATAATTGCTTTATGTAAGCATCCACATTAAAATAAAACTGTCTTGTTACAGAGAATAACTAACTCATGTAAATCACTTCTTTTAGTGGTTTACTAATTAATAATGATTTGTTTATTGAATAGGATATATACATCCATCAGGAAAGTTTAGTGATTAACTTTGTCTTTTGTCAGGAAAAGAGAAGAAAAAACCTTGTCCTTGAGTTTTGAATAAAAAAGAAACTTACATATTTCCAGCCCAGTGTAGTTTTGCAGTTTTCGCAGTAAATATCAGCAACTGCATGTAAGCCAGTTAACAAAATTCTTTCTTCAGCTGGTCCACATCCTACATTTAATCTAAAAATATGAAAATAACATGATGAAAAGTGTTTTTGTTGTTGGAAAATAAAATATTTCTTAACAAAAGAAAACAAAACTTACACAGAATTGAACAAGTAAGCTCTTCCTTGACTCCCCTGAAAAGACTAAAGCAAAAAAGCAACTACAGATGACATTACAACTAATCATTGTAATTTCATCTGACTCAAGTATAATGCAATTGTTGTTGTAGATACATAATATTACAGCTACAGACTTTTTTAAGATTTAAGAAAGTACTAAAATAGTCCAACTTTAGCTAAATATTTGTATTTGCTTGCATTTACTGTTCACCAGGTGGTTCTATAGTCAAGTCAAAAATATTTTATCCTTCAATAAAAATACTAGCTATATAAAAGGGCAAACATAAACAAAGTGCCGGAGAAATATAATAACATAGCATTGGTAGAGTATATAGATATATAAAATTTAGGACTTTCTCGCTATATATAGCTACCTTTGAAATCAGGTCATCGTGGCTAGCTAAGTGAGCTCGACAATGTACACAACTGTATTTACGATACGCCGTTGTAGGAAGGTATGCTCGAAATGTTTTCACCATGTTTGCGAATATATGATTCAATGCCTTCAAACAGCTTGGTTTTAGATTAATTTCCGTTTCTATCCTATCTTTTGTTTGCCTTATCCTTTTCTGTCACATGAAAAAATATATCCACGCTATATCCAATGTTTTCAGTTAGCTTCTATGGACCGTGCAGAGAAGTTTTCAAACCAATGAGAATAGTCTATTTTTATTTAAAAACAATAGGACCATTGCTTAAAATTTCGGCTGTCGGCAACTAATTGCCTGTAATGTAAACAAACATGGCCGCAATAAATATTGCGCGGTAAAGATTCTTTTTATATTGATCGCCCAGCAGGAGTGCCACCAAGAGGAAACATCATCGTCTTATTCCTATAACGCTTTCCTACGACTATGTTTAAAATATATACGCTCGATATAGCGGTGAAACCTGATAAGCATATGTGTACCTTTGGTACCTGGGATTTTAGCAGCCTCATACGTATGGAAGACGAAAAAAAATTAGGACTGAGCAAACCACAACAAGAAATTCACATTTGGAGCATTGGAAGAAAATTTCGTCGTAAAAAATTACCAGGAAAATCTTCCTGTTAAAATACCGATCATATACAGATGCTATCTTTAAAGGTTTTGAAAGGCGCTCAAACTTGTCTAGTTGTGAATCAAACGTCCAGGTTTAAATCAAGTATCAAGTACCATATCTTTGCTGGGTCACTAACTCAGAATTCAGACTCTAGTTTCCCCACGATTTAGTTTTGCGATCCAGCTATTTTTAAAGTTTTCGCGAGGATTTAATTTTGCGAATTAAAACGTTCTATATTTTTCGCGAGGATTTATTTGGATAAATTTCAAATTTGGTTTTCATAAAAAGAAACAAAATCAGCCATAGCAAGGAGGTAAAATTTGTTAACAGAAAAAAAATTGTGAACAAACATACTCTCCGCTGAAACAAATCGTGTCGCGAATGGCGATTGCGAATGGCTCCGAAATAACTTTTTGATTTCCACGAGAAAAAAAGTGACGGGTTTAAAATACCGAATGCAAATGCATTCGGTATTTTAATGTCAATTACACATCACTGCAACAATATATTTTTAATTTATTAACGGAGTCATTTCACAAAACCTAAAAATTGATATACAGCTGTTCCTGGCGTGAGGGATATGATGCATGGCTAGGATATATACTGACTTTTTATATTTATCTATTACTATTAGACACTTGCATGTGAAATTCTTAGGTCCCATACCTCTGAGAGCCTTTAGCCATTTCTCCAAAATACCGCTTAAAAGTTCTTATGAAATCCTCATAATGGGGAAATTCATTAGGATTATTCTTACAACTTTATTTCATCGAGAAGAATCATTTCGCCAAAAAAATTCTACAAAACTTTTCTATTTCGCATCAATATTTTCATGTTCATCACAACAACACTTTCATGTCTTTTTCAGTCAAAATTGATAGTTAATTTTTTTTAACTGGTCGTACTTTTCCGCTGCATATGCCTTGAACGGCTTATTTCTGCTCACGTCTGGTGCCTGTATATATTTTGTGCAGCCACCAGGAGGGGTGGCTTATTAGAAAAGAGGCGGTTATTTACAAATTTTTCCCTAACTCCGGGACGTTTATTGGGCACGGGGCGCTTAATCCGTCATTTACGGTATTGTCAATTGTAATACAAAATTTAACTATTGAAATAATAGAGAAATATTGACCAATACGAAAAAAATGTTTGAAAAGTAAGTCTTTTACAGTCTGAAATTTAGTATTTGATATATAATCGCATTTCTTCGACAATGCATCACAATTTTTCTTTAGTTCCTTCATCACTATTTTCTTCTTCTTAATACAAAAATACAGCCAGAAGCTTGTTAAATTCTTGCTTTGAAGTGACTGCATGGCAAAACATCCGTCCAAGAAACTTGATTGAAGAAATTATTTGACCACACCGGGTCCTTCGTAAGGCTGAAAACAAGATATAAAAACTTTTAGAAAGGGGTATAGATGAGTTGTGAATGTTTACAAAGTTCCGTATATGCGCGTGCATCCCAACAGGCAAGGAAAAGAAGGACCACATAGTCCAAATTTGCAATTTACGCCCATTTATAGATTTTTTGGAATATAAGATTGAAAATACATTGGAATTGTTTTTTCTCAACTATTATCATCTCTGTTTATACGCAGACTTCAGTATTTTTTCCCCACTTAATATTATCGATCGTCGCGGTCTGTTGTTTATATTTTTTGCCTGTGCATGTACGTGCGCATGTCCATTGTTATCGATGAAAAATCAAAACATTACGTCACGCCGCAACTCATCTATATGTCAAACAAACGTGTTCAACGTGAGAATTAATCTCTGCCAGGATTATTATTCCACATTAACGTAGATGTTGACACTTATCTTAGCAAATGTATCATCCTTGAAAATCCACCGAAGAATTAAAAAATAACAAAATCTCTAATACAAACAAACTTGCCGATGGTAAAATCGAAATAACGAATTTTGTAAATGATAAAATGTCGGCAGGTACTCATTGTTTTTGTGTTGTAAATGCTGTTAGTGTAGCAACTTTTGCGGATACAAAACTTCGCTACAGGGAAAACTGGCGAAACTTTTTGTATTTCGCGAACATGAAGTTTCGCGAATAAGCCATATTAAAGAATTTTGCGAAATAATCTTGGAAAATTTCACTAGTATTACCTTTCGCGAATTACCAAAGGTTACAAGCAGATAAAATGTTTTATATCGAAAAGATTTTGCTTCATTTCTAAACATTTGCTGTTTTTAATTCAACCTTAACTTTCAACATTGAACTAATGGTGTACATATTTAACATTAACACAAATTTTCGCGATATTCGCGAAGTTTCGACACTTAAATTGCACACATAAACCAGTGAAAAAATGTGATATTGTACCTACCATAGAATCACAATAAAAGTCCAGTGGTTGGGGTACTCTTATCAATTTGCATTGACTAAAACGAAAGCAAATATAGAGATATACATATATACATAACGTGTAGGGTGTAAAATACGGAAACAAAGGTTAAAGAGGCACAGTTGACCAACTTCTTTCGTTGCATCTTACAGCTTAAAAATTAGGGTGGCATTATTAGTGCAAACCGGCAACAATGCTAGGAAGTGTAGAATTAATTAAAGCGACTTTGTGCAACCTGCTTAAAGCGGACATTTTCCAGGTCCAGCACGGCTATTTACACCAGAATTTACCTCTATAAAGCAGACAAAATTGTAACCAGAATATGAAAAATAAATATAAATGTTTTTCTTTTTTCATTTTGTCTAAACACATTGTTACAACACTTTCGTGTTGTTTTTTATTAAATTGTCTTGACTACTAACAAGTATAGCTTTAATCCATATCCAGCTCCTCAGTTGACGTAATTTCCAGTCACCTCTGCTTCAAATTCACGTTCATTCAGAATGTGAAATTCAGAATGCGCGTGCGCAAAATTCGCGATATATTTTGTAATTTTTTTCAAGATGGTAGACGTCGTCGCATGCCTGACAAACATTGTTTTACAAATTGGATGCTCTACTGATTTTGAACAAAAGCTGACTTTCATGACTACAAAGCGTTTGTTTTAATTTTATAATGTTTGATAACATGTTGGCGAAGACAAAAAAATTGTTGGTGGCTATGGCGAAAAGCAAGAAAACGAAAGAAGAACATTTCATGTCAAGAACGTATTTTTTTCCGACAGGGGGCAAAAGGAGCATATAAAAATGCCTAAAACTAACATTCAAAAGTTTTCCAAGCCTATTCATAGTTATTTTTATTAATTTCAAACATTGTATTACCAGAAGAAATCAACGTCCTGGTGCTTACATTTTTTTGCTCTGAAAAATTTGCCTTCAAAGTCAAGATATTTTGGTGACCTGTAGCTAGCTATAAATGGCACTTGAATGATGATGTTATGAGTAGTATAATGAATTGTAAGTAGAATTTTGTTATTACTGACTAAAAAAGGTTACTGGTATGAATGTTTTTTCTTAGTAAACTATATTTTGTGTTTTTTCATCTTTTCAACGCTGGGCTGGGCCAGCTCTGCTCTCCTAGCAACGCATTGTTGTTACGACTAAAGTACTGTGTATAGCTTTACAACTTTGTGCATAAACATGGTAGCCTTAAAGTTAAATAGTCAATAAGGAGTGTATTACACTGTGTTGTATAAGAAATATAGTGTGAATAGAACTATTTTATTGCGTTTACAATTGTTTATCACCAATTATGACGTGTTATTCTATTCTTACCTAAATTTCGGATATACGATTCCTAGGAATTGCTAAAACCTCTCCCCCCTTTCTTTTAGTGTCGAAAAGATGCTAATACACAAGTTCACAGTCTCACAGTCTTTCTTTTGTTACCACGTCTTATTGAGAATTAAAAAGAAAAGAAGTAAACTGTAATGAATTAAGAAGGCTCTTACCATGAAAAAAAGTGAAATATTTTTTAGAGCATCATTGAAAAATTAATTTGTTTTTGCCAAAACCCCTTGAACAAGAACTTAAAAATTCAAATTACACATTAAAATACTTATTATCGGAGAATTTTGTGTAAAAATATGTTAGGATTGTAACAGTGAATTTTACAAAAAAAGTATATATGCATATATACACCTTTTTGTATAAGAAAACCCTTTTTTTGACTTAAGCCTAAATGTTCTTAGCAAGGTGACTGAATATAGGCTGAAATTTTCTTAATTTTTATTTCTCTATTTTATGTATTTTATTTGAAACATCTATTTTTATTGGAGAAAAAAAACTCCTTTTGTTATTTTTAGGATAAGGCCTTGTTAGGATGTTTATTTGACTGGAAAAACGAAATATTTATTGTGTGAATGTAAATATCAAGGTCTCCAAAAAATTGGATCTTAACATGCTGGGGCTGGGATTTTCTAAGGATTTTGAGGTTTTTAAGGCTCGTTTTCTTATAAAACTATTTCTTAGGGAGCGTTTACATATTACGTAATTAATTTTTTGCCTATTTTCTATTCCCCCTCCGCCATGTAATCAGTCGTAATCATATGGTTGTCCCCCTCCCAAAATTACAGTCATCATCTACTTACCCCCCCCCCCCAAAAAAAAACGCTTTAGATAGTTAATATTTTTTTACACTCATGATAAAATATGCTGTTAATTTTTTTTGATTTCCTTATGTCATCAAACAACTTGACCCCTCCCCCCTCCCCATAATCAAGCACCCCACAATGACCTGCTACACTGTATCTAGGTGGTCTTGATCTACCACACTTTCATACTTAGATTTGTGCAAATCAGAGTGACATCAAAAGAACTGTTAATGTTAATAATGAGATTAATTTAACCTTTTTTGACTATCTAAGACTTATAGAACTTTTTGCATGTCGTTCTGTCGGCCATGTTTGTTGATATTCAAGGAGGCTAGCTAGCCAAACACCCTTACCGTGGAAAATGCTTAAAAACTTTTAGTAAAAAAATGTAAGCAAAATAAGGTTTTTTGCAGCGGAAAGACAAATCCCGTAGCTTTTCAAAATATATATACTTTACTGGGTGAAAAACTTTAGTTCTCTCTCAAATTTTGGTAGAATATAGGAATTCTGCAAATTTGTCGGATAAAAAAAAACCTTTCGTTTACGTTGCCACAACAAAAGCAAACCCGTCGTTTTCAGTGTTTATACGGAGCCTTGGCCACACTTATTATAATAAAATACAAAGTAAACAATATTTTAGCACCATGCCATGTAATTTAGCATGTTAAGTCAGGTATGTCGAGATTATGACGTCATCATCGCCACGGAATTTTTGCGTTTTGAGATTTCAAAGTTAGCGCATGCGCAGACTGAATTTCCCGTGTACAGGCGGAACTGAATGACGTGAATTATGAGCCTGTCAAACATGGTAATGATCTTTGATAACCGTAAAGGAATGTGCTGTATGACTTTGCAACATTATAGTCTTACCCGGTTCTTATATTCTTCAACCCTACTACCCAAAACGTCCGAAACGTCCCTGTTTAGCAAAATTTTATTTCTTCAGGCCACATAGCCTAAGTGGGAAGAGGTAAAGCGTAATATGGATACCTAATTGATTTCAGGCTTTGGGGTGGAATTTTTTCCGATTTTTTTGCCCAAAAAAGCAAAACCTCTCTATGGGGCTGTTCATATGAGAAATATTTCCTCGGTAGGCGGGAGAATATTTCTGCTCATTTTCAATTTAATCCTATTCTTGCCTTGACTCTATATTATTTAAAGGACACAGGGTCATTGCGCATGAAAGCAAATAGCTTCGGTGTTACAATTAATACTGCATCAGTTGTGATATATAAAGTATGCAGTGTCATATGTAACATTCTTGGGCAAAAGTATATTTTTTTACCAAGGGATAAGGATGAAATGAGAAAAAAAGTTGCAGAATTTTAGAACAAATTCGGTAAGCCTCAAGCATTTGGCTGCATAGATGGAACTGTTGTACTGTTGAAAATTCACAAGATTATGATTAGTTGTTATGAGCAATTCTTCTCGGTAAGTGTCAATCACTGTGTGATTACAGAGGCTATTTTATGGAGTTGAATGTATGTGGCCAGGTAGTGTGCATGACGCAAAGGTATTCACAAATTCTGAAATTAACAGGCAGTTGAGAAATGCAGAGCTACCTAATTTTGCACAAAGTTTAGTTGATGATAGGCCAAAGGTGTCATGTTACATAATCGGAGATCCAGCTTATCCTTTAACGCCATATTGCCTTAAGGAATATGAGTTCTGTTCAAACAATGAGCAAGTAATTTTCAACACAATGCTAAGAGGTGCATGTAATCAAATAGAATGTGCTTTTGGCCGCTTGAAAGCGACATGGTCAGTTTTGACAAAGTTGGTTGACTTGAAACTTGAATCAGTGCCAACTGTATTTATGCCTGCTTTGTGTCACACAATGCTTGTAAAGAAAACAAAGTCACAGTCGATAATGAGGAGTTACAAGAACAAATACATTTGATCAGGAAAATTGAAGAACAGTTTGGAAATCAACCCGACCCTGTTTATTCGTACAATGAAGGAGAAGGAGAAATTGTAAGAAATATAATCACTACTTTAATACAGAAACGTGATTCGACACAAGCTGTATTCACCATACCAAACCATGCCTATACAAAACTTTCAACACAACAAATTAAACAGTTTGAACAAATATGTTCAAATGTTTTTTTTTCTTTACTTGTACTTATATGACTTAATGTTTATTATTGCTGTTTGCTGTATTTTGAAACTGATTTTCATTCAACATTTGCGAGAAATATGGTTGAGGATGACTTCCATACATTTGTGAGTTCTGATAAAAAACATTTTGTGCAGGATTTGACTGCTGTTGATTAACAATTATATTTGTTAACATTTGAAAGACTGAGAAATTCCAGCTCCAATTCCATCATGGCATTACTAACTTATTTAATGCTATTTGAAAGGCTTTCAGTTGATTCCTTTAGTCTTTGTGTCAAATCTTTTCTAAATTGAGCATCCTCTTTTGCCTCGTTTATTAGAATTTGATCTCTTTGAGCAGCCGAAAGGTTTCGTTCCATGTGTTTGCGTTTGTTATCAACCAACTTAACAACATTCTTTCGTTTTGCTGTTAACGGCGTAGTTGAATGTGTTTATGTGTTATCATTATTATTTTCTTGGTCAAAGAAATGTGAGTGTTCATCTTCATCGTGTTGTTCTTGTTCTGTTGTGTTAACTCTACTACCAACTTCCCAGCACCACTGCGCATCCCTGTACTAACAGCTTTTGAAAAGTTTTGTCAAATGTCTTTTATTTTTCCATTACACGTTTGTGAGCTTTTGAAATAAGGTCCTTCGCCAGTTTGATTTCATTTTTAAGAGTCTGCTTTTCTGCTGTTGATAGTTCATCCAAATTATCTGGTATCTTTGGAGCAGATACAGGACCAAAAAAGCTATCGTATTTTTTAGCCAAGGACAAACCATCGATTATCGAACTGCATGCTTTATCCGCATCGAAATCAAATCCTTTGTACACCATCTCTGATTTATATCTGGATAAGCAATCTATCAATATTCAATTTATGCTCCCAGCGAAAGTTTTTCTTGCCTTTACCTTGCACCTGCGTGTCAGCCATTTTAATTTGTGAAATATTTTTTTTATTTACGATGAATTAGCATTATTATTGCCCCACTTACCGAGAAAATCGTGTTTATATGGAAAAAAAGTTTCCCCCGCTTACCGAGATCCCGCGTATGCTCAACCGAGATCTCGCCAAACTTTTCTCCATGTGAACAGCCCCTAAAGCAGAGAACATATTTGATCCTGTAAGTATCCGCTTTAAGGTGGTTTCATTGTATTTACGTTTTTGTTAAGAAACTTAAATAAATTTAACTTTTGCATAAGTGTGAAACTCACTAGTTTGAATTGGTATTTTTTAGGCGTTTGTGTGGAACGAATGAGTGCAATTTTTACACAAATTTGCACTAAACAGTCCCGTACTTTTTTATTTTGCACGTATTCAGTCTTGAACTTTTTTTATACTAATTCCAATTGTTACTTAAGCTGTTCTTCAGAAAATGTTTATAGACAAAATGTTCGAAAGAAATCCCTAGCAATATGACACTGACAAACAATTAATCACAACACATGATGCCTTGAAAAATATTGAACAAAACATGTAGACTGAGACCGAGAAAACAGTTTCTCGAAAAATAATAATAACTTACTTATTCCTTTTCAGACTATTATCGCACGAATCAATCTTAAAATGAAAAGTGAGAATTCGTTAGTTTAAAAAACAACACAAAGGTCTATAAGCTATTTTAAAACATGAAACATCGTTCAGCAGCGATTAAGCGTTAAAGCGTTTTTTCAAGCTAGTGGGCAAAGCTCTTTTTGAGAATACAAAAAGTGACTGTTAAAAAACACTAGCTGTCTCATTATATTACCCTAATATTTTTTAACTTTTGTTTTGAGTTTGTTATAAGAGCAGCTATAAATCAGTCACATAAAAAAGAATTCAATTGATATGTATTTGAGCAGTAGGACGGCATTACCCCAACCCAGCTGGAGCTATTTTTATTGTTCCTTCCTTCCCCCTAAAATTCTGAGATCTGACTTACACATGTGTCAATGCGCGCTTATAGTAGTTTATTCATTTTTCTTATCAACAATTTGCTCAGAAAATCAGATTATTACGATGGCCCTGGGTGCCCTGTTCCACCTAATCAAATTGATTCGATATGAGAGATTCGTAGTTGCGGCCAAGAGCGAGGACATATGATTTTCAGGTTCCTCTTTAACTACGTCTCTTACCATTAATGTTCATGCTTGCTAAAAGACAATTGATAAAATAAGATACATGGCGTGGACACAGGTGTCGTGCACAAACCTCACGAAAAATTAGAAAAATACAGACCGATGGTGCTAAATTGCGGACTACAAATTTGGAATTCTTGATAATTTTCCTTTTACACGATGAACTTTTTTGAAGTAAGAATTTCACTTACTTGCAATGGATCTCGCACTTCTTTGTAGTAATGACAATCTTTAGACTAAAAATAGTAATTTACACAATATATAAAATGATAAAATAGTGCCTGGTACTGACGCTAAATATCGCATCTCGAAAGGAGTACTTAATCGAAATGTAAACTTTATTTTTTCTTATTTGTCATTCTTTAGACCTCCCGGACGCATCCAATTAAGATCCCTTTTAACAAAATCTTTATTAAAGACCATGGCTTTATCAATGGTCAGATTTTCTTATTTGAAAATCAATATGTGGAGAATGGGAGGTTTAGCACTATTGCTCGACTGAGAGGGTGAGATTGTTATTTTTAAAAATTTTGCAACTCGATTGGTTAGAATTTACATCATATCGTGGTACCATCGCTACTGTTGGTAGTATGGAATGAATTAAACAAACAGTTTACAGATGCAAGAAAAAAGGTAAATAGTAGTTGCTGATAATGTACTGCGCTTCTAGCAAACAACTTATTCGGTACTCTAGGGAAGGATGACATGATATTGACATAAAAATAATATTTGGTTATATTTTTTCGTTTAAGTGTATGTTTCAAGGACATCGTTTTATAAGAAAAATGTTTTATAACGGTGCCACATTCTGCTTTAGCTGTTTTATTTCCTTTTTCAAAATACCGTACACTAAGGTAATAATTCATCGTCACGTATTCTTTGACGTTAGTCATATTGAGAATAATGATAATAAATGTTACCACCTACTTCAGAATATGGCGGAGAAAGTATATCCAATATGGCTGCATCACCCCTAGTAAATAACAACAAAAAATACCACAAAATGTGTAAATGATTCCTTACAGTTCAGTTTAAAATCTATACATCGCCAAACCCTTATATAACAACAAAGGCTTTTGTTCATCAGTGTCAGACTCACCCTACAGCAGTTAACGAGTGGTAATTAGCATCGTGAG
This sequence comes from Hydractinia echinata, assembly GCA_030067915.1. Lineage (NCBI taxonomy): Eukaryota > Metazoa > Cnidaria > Hydrozoa > Anthoathecata > Hydractiniidae > Hydractinia > Hydractinia echinata. The sequence continues at coordinate 53,694 of JASGCC010000330.1, read as the reverse complement.
ACGTTAAAACCTTGCAATCACACGTTGGGTTGACAATTTCATCGTAGTTTGATTGCATTATTTTCTAAAAAATATATTCTAGTTCCGTAATTCTACATATGGCAGGGCATACCAAATTATCAACACATTATTTTCAGATGATTGCAGGTGTTAAAAATAAAGACAAATTGTAATAGACCTATTTCCATATCCATTTGGTTTCGCGAAATATGCATGCGAAAATGCAGAATAACATAAAAAAGAGATTAGTTATGAGCAAATTTTGGATGCTAGTTGTTTACATGCAAGTTTAAAGAATGTATCAACAAAATGTTGACTTTTACAGCTTTTAACTGGCAGTTTCACAAAATCGAAGTTAACACAGTTATAAAGAGGGTATTGGTAGTGGTAGTGTGACCACAGTTAAGATATTGCAGATTTTAAGAGCGTATTCTTTCGGTATATGTTAGCTAGCTAAACCTAAAACGTACACGTTTTTAGAATAATGTGAATACATTTTTTATTTTACTGTTTTCTAGTAAAGTAAGAACTAAAACTTAATGTACAGTTTACTAACGCTCAGTCACACCTCATATTACTCTGATCAGTTCAAAAAAGTAAAATTAGCTTGCTGGTAGCAATTCAGCATAACTACCTGGCAAAACAGCAAGTAGCTAGCTAAGCTCCAGCCCTGGAAAAACATATTGTGAATTTTATTTTGAGCGCTTTCTCTCCCCAAAATCAATGTTTAAAATTGAATATGCTTGGCTGATGCTACCAGAATTACTCTAGAAACATGGATTACCAGAGATAAGTAACATTGACTTTGGGAAAAAGGGCAGTAAAGATATTTCAACATCAAGAATAATGAAAAGGCTGAATTTTCTTATTACATTGTCAAAAGTATTTTATCCAGGGTTGTAGTAATCAACAAATCATTTTCAACATTTGTTGCGTACAATGGTTTTTCAAAATAAATATTTTCAACATATTGGCTGTTGTGATTATGTAACTGTCACACTCCCTCTGTCACTACTCTCTCTCTCTTTCTCTCGCTCTCTCTCTCTCTCTTACCCACTTTTCAATATCGCATATTTCTATCAAGCATTGTGATGGTTAACCTTAATAGTTACAGTTTGTAAGTAATAATAATTGATAGAGCATATAGCTTATCATAAACTTCCATATATAGAAAGATAAAGTCTTTTTTTAAAATGGCACCCTATTTTTCAGGTTTTTATCCAAAAAAAGGAAAATAAAATAATATATAACTTTTTTCTTATGCTTAATTGTTGGCAAAATCTCGGTCTCAATGTTCCTAAAAACCAGGTCCTTATGTATTTATGCTTATATGTATATATATAAAATCTTAACAATTATGTGTAATGGATTTTGTTTTCAACCTTCACAAAAATTCACATTGTTTTCTCTGATTAAGTTAAAGTTCGACATGACAAGTATTTTGTAGACAAAATTTTACAGAAATTAATTTCTTTCTAGGCTATATGTCAGAACTGTTCGAGTAACCATTTGTGTTTTTTTTTCAACGAACAATTTTTAAATTGCTTTATCAAGCGATCCTCCCAAGAAAATATTTGTTTTTGACTGAGAAAATCACTGGAAAATTTCAATTGACTGAAAAAACACCAAGATCTTTGAATATAAAATTTAAGAATTAGGATAACATCCCTTTTGCCAACCTTACATTTTGAAATTTAAAAAAATATTTTTTACCAAATACAATCTACGGTCAAAACTAGTTTCTCGCACATAAGTTGGTACTGAAAAAAGATGTTTTTGCATGGAATAAAAGGTCGCATTTAATAATAATATTTTGGTTCTCCGATTGACTTTCCACAAACCGCCTCTATCCTGGACATTTACCAGTGTTTGAGGTGTTGTCCATGTCAATTTTACATGATTTTAACACAATAGTATTGTTGTTTACCATAACAAAATTTTGAATGTAGTTTATGCAAAATATAACCAGAAAGATACTGCAAATTTTTACTTCCTTTTCTGAAATTTCAACTACTTGTTGTGAAAGGTTAAATGACGTCACATCTGTTCTGGAGAGATGTATCAAAACATGATTAGCAACTTCCATTAGCAAAGTTAGCTAAAGTGACATTGTTGGCAAAAGATTTTCATTTAATAACCCATAAAATTCTGAATAAAATTTCTCAGCACCACATGAATTGTTCAATTACAATTTTAGTCTTTCCCAAAGTTCCACTGCCTCTTCAACAGAAAAGTTAAAGTTTAAAAACGCATTCCTTGACTGTTCAGGTAGACATATATCTTTCTGTACAATGGTGGCACATTCCTTCACAATAACACGTAGTTTTAAAGGGTGCAATTTTTTATGTGACAGTTCTTCTTTAGTAAGAGTTAACGACCTTGCTGAATCAATACTTTTCACTTGATGTTTAGTATTTTTGTGTCTTGTTAATCTTGACTATGCTCACATGCACAGAAAAATTGCCTTTTGAATCGATTCGTTCCAAGGCAAAAAAAAATTAATAACAGTGAAAATTCTTTGTGATTGGAAATGCATAAATGATATTTAGTTAAATTAATAAACAAGCTTGTTAAAGAGGTTAGAGGTTAGAAAGTTTACCTTATTCCTGAATAAGTTGCATTGAATTGTTTTTCAACAACATGCTTATGTCATACCTTACACAAAAACATATCTTTCTGAAGGATTAGAAATAATGCCTTGTCAAGGTCTATCAATCTGTAAAAACAATACTTCAAAATAAGCTAACATAAGAAAAAAATGTTTAATTTAGAAATGAAAACAGCCTACCATTTTCTGTGGGAGAATATATGCTAAACAAAAGAAGAATTGTAAGAATCACAAAGAATAATTTATAGTTAAATAGAAAAAGAATATGAAAGGAATTATTTTCATTGTCAGTAATGGATTATTAAAAGTTCCATAAGAATACGAATTAAACAGAAGAAGAAAATACCATTATTCAAATTAAATTAATCAAAGTTTGCATACTATATTCTTAAATTCAATTTTGTCATAAAGATATAGGGAATATTTTCGGTATCAGTAATGAAATTTTTGAATATCCAGAAGGAAAAGAAGAGTATCACAATTTTTCACAGGTTAAAAACAAACCTTGGATGTATCTTTTGATATGATTTAATCTTGATGTTCCCATACAACACTTTACTAAAACAAAGTAAAACTATCAAAGATAGAAAGGCTTGGCATTAAGAAAATGGGCAATGTCTTAAACCTATCCCTGCTGGACTATTTGGGGGCTCCTCCATGCTGAGGAGGAGCGAATCAGCCCCCTCCCCTCTCCTCTGTAATTTCAAAAGTGGTTGTTCAAAAGACATGAAACTTACCACAACTGTTGCCTAGGCGTTAAGTACTTAGTTGAAAAAAATTGCTACTGTCGTCATTATGTTTGCAGAGATGGGTAAAAATTAGCTTAAATTTAAGATTCATAAAATATTTGGAATTGCTTGGAATTCAGTCACACCGACGTGACAAAAAAATAATGTAGCTATATATACTAAGAAGTCCTCTAAGCCTCATTTCAAAGATTAATTAATTCACTTCTTTTGTTTCGGTATCGTTTACAATGTATATACAGTAATAACAGTTAAAATATCTTATATAGCAATAAAAATAAATTATGTACAAATTAAATACTCAAGGGTTAAAAACTGGTTTCCATCACCAACATCCTACCATCACCTTAACACGTGGTTTCTACAACTTGCTTTTTTCTGTTCTTTTAGTTCTATTGCAGTCATGAGAACCATTAAGTCCCTGATGTTGTGTGACGAGTGTCCCTATCCAGAATTTTTCTTTATCTAATAGCAAACTATCAATTTGCCTGTTTGTTAAATTCTCTACATTGTTCACAACATTAATTAATTGCTAATGTTTCCAGAAAAAAAAATTGGCGAAAAGGGGTGAGGATGCTGGGCAAGCAAAAATACACAAAACTCTCGTGCGCGTGTGCCCAATTTAATAACACTCTCCGTGACACCTATCCTAATCTCATAAAGCTATTTGTTTTCAACAACTTCCTGTTGTTACCTTCTCGCAATTTTTTTACAACTGTTCGTTGTTTTCTTTTCTCTCTCTTTTTTACAACAGTTCATTCGTTGTTTTCTTTTCTCTCTCTTTTTTACAACAGTTCATTCGTTGTTTCCTAACTTTTTGTTGTTTCCTTTTCTCTCTTTTTTATTACAACTTTTGTTGTTTCCTTTATCTCACTTTTTACAACTTTTTGTTTTTTCCTTTCTCTCTTTTTTACAACTTCTCATTGTTTCATTTCTCTCTTTTTACAACTTCTTGTTGGTTCCTTTCTCTCTTTTTACCAACTTGTATATACTTGTTTCCTTTCTCTCTTTTTTAAAACTACTCGTGTAAAATTGCCCTTATCTCATGAGTACGCACACACCACAAAACGAAGGCTAACGAAGGCTGACAAAGGCAGCCCAGCATCCCCAAATTTCCCCAAATTTAAAGACCTACCACATAACATTGATTATGTTTACAATATAACAAGATAACAGTTTTCACAAATATCAATCAGGGCACAAATAGAATCCTGTCCTAAAAATATGTACAACTTCCTTACAGGTACATTGTTAACAATGACAACCCATAACGTCCGAACATTACTACGACAGCATCATGGAAATGCTACACAAAAAAAATATTACAATGTTACAGGAATTGTGTCCGCATAATTTAGTAACACACTGAGGCATGCCAAACGGATTGGTCACATCAAACCCACATTCTAGCAGTTAAAAAGAAGTAAATTTAAAAGCAAGCAAGATCAAATGTGAAATGTGTATTCCCTTATAGTATTGACTAACCACCGCCCTTACCACCATGGATGTTGCCAATAGAAGAAGCTTATCACGTATGTAATGTAAGCATGATCAAATGTGGAATATGCACACCCTTTCTTTTAGAGAAACCCTAAAGTAAAATTAATGAAAATCGAAAGCTGCACCATATGAAACTCCAACACACTATGTATTGAGCACCTGACAAAGTAATGTGCTTTCCTTCATTGTAAAAGAAACCCCTTGCCACCAGGGATGTGTGTTAAGGATAAAAAGAAGTTCTGAAAATAGAAGCCTGACCTTATTTATACCATTAATCACTCTAGGTCAAATGTATACTTAATCACTCTACATCGACACTTAGTTAAATCTAATTTTTCGTAATTATGCTAAATATATGCAGATGCGGGAGAAAAACAAAATAGATATTATTTTTATAAACCAGTGAACATAGCCGTAGAAAAAGAACCACCTGATAGAACAGTTTTATGTGAAAAAATTCATATGCAGTCCCTTCCTTACAAAGAAGCCCCCCTCTTGTCATCATGGATGTATGCCTAATATAAATGGAATACCTAATAATCGGAAGCCTAACCGTATTTATACCCCCAACCATTCTACATTAAGGGCCCTGCCAATAAAAGTATTCCCCAGATTTCCAAAATTTTGCACAAGTATATAGCCTGATCAAACAATTTTTGGCTATCATTCAAAAATGCAGCTATGAGAAATGCTTATAAAATTGATCCTAAAGAATTCAATGTTAAAGTGAGGTATGATTGCCTAAGTAGAAATTGCCAATTGCCAATGAGAAGATCGTGTGTATCTAAAACTAGTAAATGGTTTAAAGCAACGCATAACTTTATTATAGGCGTTTAATAAGGTTCCTTTGCGCCCAGGCTTAACTCTCCTTCGATGTGCTTTGCCGAAGTACTATGGTTTCCACGGTAGTCGAACTACATTTGCCGCATTTCGCTGATTGTTGCTCGATTCCTTGTTTTCTGCCGTAAAACAGTCGACTGCGAAACATAAGAATTATGACGTCACGAAGAATCTCCCCGAAGTGTGGACTTTTGGACTCTTGTAAAACAAAGAATATGTGACGTCAAAAAAAATATCGCCGAACTCGTCGAAATCCACGGTAAAGAAAGATTGCTATTAGGGGATGCGTGCGTAGGAATACTTTACTCTACCTATTGTTATTGCTCGCGGTAGCCGGTCGGTTTGATAGGGTCGGATTCAACATGTCTGAAGGCTAAAGAATCGTTTTGTATTGACTTGCAGCAAGTAAATGGAAGGTTTTGAATATATGATTGCGGAATAAAGTTGAGCAATGCTGCTAAGAAGAAACATTACTGGAAAACATTTATTCTCTGTGTCGCCTGTGATTGCAGAAGAAAAGCAGGTGGAAGAAAAGCAGGCTTTGAGTTAACAAAATTCATAGCATTAACTTAATGACTACGTATTTAGGTACATCTGTTTTACTTTTAATTCCATTGATCTTAGAGCTTTCTATTGCTGTGCTAGCAAGTGTGAACATGAAACTGTTTATAGTTTCACTTTCAACAAATTGAAAAAGCTTTGTGTCAAATTCAAAAGAGCTTGTGATCAAATAGCCTGCACGATTTATAACATGCCACAAGGCCACGGAAGATAACACTATAGTTTTGGGAGGAATGACTTCGACAAGACTTGATGATGTTTTGGTTTAAAATCTCTAATCTCGTATCGAAATAATTCCTGGAAATGGTGTAAATTATATAAATTCGAATAAGAAAGAAGCATGGTTTTATTTTATGGGTGAAATGACAAAAGTTTTTCACATTTTCACTAAAGAAGTTGTCAGGCTGATAGGCATGGAAAATGTTTGTGGTTCTACCAACATGGCGAAAATGACTTAGCATATACAATACTTATTACAACCCTATCCAGATAGCCACAGAAATGTTTAATAACGTAGTGAACGATATCTGTTTTTGAACGATTTTGTTTGTTAAAAATTTCAAGTATTTATAGTAATTATCGCATAACAGCTAAAAGGTATTTTCAAGTTTGATTCATCATTGAAAGTCTGAGCCAGAAATGGTTACTGAAACATAAAAACAGTGTTTTTTGGTATTAGGCTAATAGGGCTAAATATTTTTTGACTGAATGTTGTGCTAAATCAGTGTCCATTCTTTGTTTTTGTAGGTTGTTGTGTGGTTTTTAATTAGCTATTGCTGCTTAAAAATCCAAATTTTATGTAGCTGCCTTTACCTGTACAAAATCTTGATATAATCTTGCTATTTTATTATATTGTATTTAGCTGATGTTGTGTATGTTGTTGTTACTACTTACTAATAATACAAGTAAAGCCTATTTACATATGCATTTTTGTGTCGTTGTTTTTTGCTTATGTTCCTTTCGGCCTCATTTTTCACGTTATTAAATGTTTTGAATAGATTAAATATAAAAAGTTTTATTAGTAATATAACCGTGTTGCATTACCGAATTATAAGAATTATGTATGTCTTTTTTACAGAATTTAGTTTCTCAAAATCTATTGCCCTCAATATTAGCCAAAAGCTATATATTCACCCATAACTTGCAAAAACAAGCCTGCAAATATTTTTCTGGGTGTGGAAGAAAGAAGAAGTTTTGTTCGCTAGAAAATTTTAGCCTTAATTCTTTTGAAAACATTAATTGGCTTTCATTTAAGAATGTAATATAAGATTGCAAAGGGAAAACATGAGGCCCACATTTCACACAGAAACAGTTTAATATATATATACAGGTTGGAGCAGGATCGTATCATGATCGTCTATCGCGGTGAATGAGCATAAACAACACTGTAAACAAGTTATCATAATCGCAACATTGCTGCAAGGTTGGCGTTACTTGTATAAAATCCATAATGGCTACTGGGGTGATTAAAAAGTGACAGTTTCTTGGCTCCTAACATAATGATATAATATATAGCATGAAACAAACTGACCTGGCTACATGCAACTTTTGTGAAGAAATATCCGAAGGTTTTTCCTGATGCCAGAGGTTACATGATCCATATATAGCTAGCGCCATTGGATGCCATTATTTGAAGCCCAAAAGATGGAGTTGATGATATACTAGTAGGTTGCAGTGATAGATGCTTCTTGAAAACGTGGAGCTAGCTACAGTACAGTCTGAATGTAATCTACCGCGTACGCGAAACTCGCATGAGTAGTTACACAGAACAATAACATCGCGATAGCTTTTGTTTTTTTAAGAAAATAATTGCCTCGCTGATAAACAATGACCCCACGCGATCGATTGTTTAAATCACATTAGGTTGCAAGATCAATTTTAGCAATCTATTTTGCGCGAACTCTTTTGAAATTTTTAATTGCAGTAATTAAATATAAAAGTTTAGTTGTTTGCGTTACATTATAAAATTAGTTATCGGAGTTGAATTAGGAATAGTATTTTAATATAAAGTTACTTCGATAAATATAAATTGTATATGTAAACCCTTGCCATCTCATTTGCCCAACCATATTTAAAATTTGGTCGTACAATAAATACAATAAGTACATAAAATCGTGGTCTTTATGTATAAATAACAACATTGTTTTTTTTAGATCGCACTTTAAAAGTTTATAAACGAAAAGCGGCAATAGAAATGTTTTTTAAGATCGCATTTTAAAAGTTTATAAACGAAAAGCGGCGATAGAAATGTTTTTTTAGATTGCATTTTAAAAGTTTATAAACGAAAAGCGGTGATAGAAATGTTTTTTTTAGATCGCATTTTAAAAGTTTAAAAACGAAAAGCGGCGATAGAAATGCTCTTTTAGATCGCATTTTAAAAGTTTATAAACGAAAAACGGCGATAGAAATGTTTTTTTAGATCGCATTTTAAAAGTTTAAAAACGAATAGCGGCGATAGAAATGCTCTTTTAGATCGCATTTTAAAAGTTTATAAACGAAAAGCGGCGATAGAAATGTTTTTTTAGATCGCTTTTTAAAAGTTTAAAAACGAATAGCGGCGATAGAAATGCTCTTTTAGATCGCATTTTAAAAGTTTATAAACGAAAAGCGGCGATAGAAATGTTTTTTTAGATCGCATTTTAAGTTTATAAACGAAAAACGGCGATAGAAATGTTTTTTTAGATCGCATTTTAAAAGTTTATAAACGAAAAGCGGCGATAGAAATGCTCTTTTAGATCGCATTTTAAAAGTTTATAAACCAAAAGCGGCGATAGAAATGTTTTTTTAAATCGCATTTTAAAAGTTTAAAAACGAAAAACGGTGATAGAAATGTTTTTTTAAGATCGCATTTTAAAAGTTTAAAATCGAATAGCGGCGATAGAAATGCTCTTTTAGATCGCATTTTAAAAGTTTATAAACGAAAAGCGGCGATAGAAATGTTTTTTTAAATCGCATTTAATAGTTGTGAACAATGCTTCTCATATGTTTCTTAAATTAAACGCGCTGGAATCTTTTAAGTAATTAAATCAACAATACATTCTCGCGCAATGTATTATAAAACTTCGCGAAAGATTTTTATTATTTAATTACTTCACGCTAATACTTAAGGGAATAGCTTATCAATACATTTACACAATGCATCTCGCTATTACAAGAAATATAATTGCTCCAATATTTCTTCGCGAGAGCATTGTTTTTTAACACGCAAATATAAACTCGCAAAACCCTTAAGGGATTTAATTATAACAAACACAAACGACTGCCGTCCTCCACGCAAAGGTGTGATATTAGCGTGTACGCGGTAGATTACATTCAGACTGTACTGTAGCTTACTATAGTGAAATCTTTAGTTGGATTTTCAAGACAATCTTGTCAGCTTAGGTCAGAGGCGACACCGGGAGTTCCCAGGCGGTCCCCCATCCAAGTACTATCCCGGCCTGATGATGCTTAACTTCCGTGATCAGACGAGAACGGGTGTCCCTATCCAGAATTTTTCTTTATCTAATAGCAAACTATCAATTTGCCTGTTTGTTAAATTCTCTACATTGTTCACAACATGAACTATAATAAAACCAATATTTTGCACAGAGGCATCAGGACATTCATCAATAAAATGTTTCACAACTTTGCAAGATGGTATATTCTTTTAATGTGGGATTTGTAATTCGAAAGGTGAGGCTTCCAAGCAACACATTGCTTGCCACATAATTTACAAAAAGCAATGTATATATATATAACATTCTTTGAACTGCAACTGCTTTCTCGACGAATTTTAAATTTCCTGCCAGTTGCTTTTGATACTATAAAAGTGGTTTCAATTACTTAATTCTTGCAGAAGACACATTTTTGATTTTTACATTTCACATAATCTGCTGCATTGTGGTCTGATAAATCGGACTTGATATTGTAAGGATCAGCACGTAATATTAAATCCCTTAAGTTATTCTAGTCTTATTTTTCTATCCTTTGGGATTTCAGACTTTTACTAAATATATATATATAATAATAATGAAATCTGTGGATAAAAAATTATTAAACCCCATTTTTTATCTAAAAAAACAGTATTTTAGGTGTACATACCATATGCCAATCATTTCAGGATGATCATGCAATGGAATAGATTCTCCTTTTCGAATGATAAACATGCATATTGTCATATTAGATCCTTCATAAATACCAATATGTGATGCTGGTGCTTGGTAAAATGGTCTCCTCTGCAAATCATCTTTGGGAACTTTTAAACAAACATCATATGGAGTGACACACTTTACCTAAATAGAATATAAATAAAGACCATACATTGTTGTCACTATTGTTGTGGTTGTCACATAGTGAATTTGCAATTTGTAAATAAAAATGTAATTAAATTTATTTATTCAAACTTGTAACTGTAACTAGGTGTTTTTCATTATTGCTTGTTTTCCTTCGTGATACTGTATGAAGAGAAATCATACCCATTTTGGAGTATATATATTATATATTAAAAAAAAAAAATTGGTTCATGAAAGCGCATTTCGCATGGACAAGAGTTTCCGATTAAAAGTTAAAAAACAATAATTAAAAGTACTATCAAGTAATAAAAGTTCTTTGATTTACCCTATGATTTATTCTAAGCCAAATGTTACAGAAGTTTTATAAAACACAGAAGTTTTATAAAACACAGAATATTTTTATAGGAGATGTTTTATATGAGAAAGTCACACATATGGTACACACTTCCAAAGTTTCATTTAAAGTTTTAACCCCAACACTTTAATGGTACCAGTTTGCATACTCAGGAAGTTGCTTTATCGTTTTCACAGAGTTTGGCTGGTGGTTCACACTTTAGCGTGTAGAGTAGCATAAACTGTCTCTTTGCTGCCACATGCCCATCAAATTGAAGTGAACTGTACCAAAAAGAATTTTTTTTTAACTGTATAAAGCTTATTATGACATTGAGTGTCTGGAATATACAGTACTGCCTGCGTGTAACTTTACATGTACGCGATAGTTATCACCTTCGCATCAGCTTTCGGTAGCGTCAGAACTTTCGTTGTTATTGTTAACCTATTGTTAAATACATGAGCTATTTTTGCATGTTGAAAACAATAGAGTTCATGTCTTGTTCGCGAAATTGCATTTTAAAAGTTTAAGAACGAAAAGCGGCGATAGAAACGCTTTTTTAGATCGCGTTTTAAAAATTTAAGAACGAAGAACGGCGATAGAAAAGCTTTTTTAGATCGCGTTTTTAAAATTTAAGAACGAAAAGCGGCGATAGAAATGCTTTTTTAGATCGCATTTTAAAAATTTAAGAACGAAAAGCGGCGATAGAAACGCTTTTTTAGATCGCGTTTTAAAAATTTAAGAACGAAGAACGCCGATAGAAAAACTTTTTTAGATCGCATTTTAAAAGTTTAAGAACGAAAAGCGGCGATAGAAACGCTTTTTTAGATCGCGTTTTAAAAATTTAAGAACGAAGAACGGCGATAGAAAAGCTTTTTTAGATCGCGTTTTTAAAATTTAAGAACGAAAAGCGGCGATAGAAATGCTTTTTTAGATCGCATTTTAAAAGTTTAAGAACAAAAAGCGGCGATAGAAATGCTTTTTTAGATCGCATTTTAAAAGTTTAAGAACGAAGAACGGCGTTAGAAAAACTTTTTTAGATCGCATTTTAAAAGTTTAAGAACGAAAAGCGGCGATAGAAATGCTTTTTTAGATCGCATTTTAAAAGTTTAAGAACGAAGAACGGCGATAGAAAAGCTTTTTTAGATCGCGTTTTTAAAATTTAAGAACGAAAAGCGGCGATAGAAATGCTTTTTTAGATCACATTTTAAAAGTTTAAGAACGAAGAACGGCGATAGAAAAGCTTTTTCAGATCGCATCGCAAAAAAAATGTTCTCACAATGAGTGTTTAGATCTGTCAAGAACGTCAAAAGTTAGATTTTTAGATTTTTCTTTCTTCGGTATTGAAATTTAATTTGTTTTCGAAATCTTATCGTGAAGGGAAAAGTCCTGAAAGTGGGGTTTTTCCGTTTGCGCTGTTAAACGTTGCTTTTTATAAGAATACCTTTTAAAAGTTTTGCATGTTAAAAAATATGCTTCGATGATAAAGAATTATTACTAAAAGTTTTAAAAAAGTAGCAACATTAGTTTTTTTTAAACATTAAGTTTTATGTTCGTTCTTTTTTCCAAAATAATATATTTCAATAGCCTTCGTGATCTTTAACACTTTTAAACAATAACATGCATGTTATATGTGACAACAAAAGGATTCATCAATTCTTATTGTTATGACTCGCGCACGACGATAACAATAGAAAGCAATTAAGTTCGTGTGTAAACAAAAGATACGTTCTTATGTAGACATGAGATCGTTACATGAGGTCGTAAAACTCGCGTACATGTAAAGTTACATGCAGGCGGTACTGTAACATACACATTTTCACAGTTATTATATATAATAACTGTGAAAATTTGGACGGGAAAAGGAATGAAAGTAATGATATTGAATGTGAGAGTGATGATGAATGCGATAATGTGAGTTGGGAACAGAGCGAAGCTGTTCAAATGGTTCAAGTTGGTGATGTTGTAGTGATTAGATCAGGGGATGACTTCTATCCGTATTACTTGATAAAGGTCACCACAGGTGTAATGAAGGCTTCTGATATGATTAGTGATGATTATGGTTACCAATTTCACGCAGGGTTAGATATAATACAAGGACACTATTTAGAAGTTCACAAGCTTTAAAGGACGTAACTTTGATGTTTGAAGATGTTTCAAAAACAGTTACAGTTCTACATTCTGCATTGTTGGAATAGCACCTACTTTCACTTTTTCAGCTGGAATTAGAAGAAGGAAAACAATGAATTTATTTAATCTTACTCAGGATGTACATGAAACACTTTTAGGTTTAGTTATTGGCTATCATTCTTAACTGCTGCTTGATTAATGCGATATCTTCAATAGTCTTATGAAACGGTCACGGAATGACGGAAACTTTATAATGCTATGTAGCAGTTAGGAAAATTAGTGTTGTGTTAATATTTTGATTATATATTCACTTATATTACTGATAGTTTGCTAGTTATTTCACTTGTTACCATTTACAGTTAAAATTTAACAGTTAGTGAACCTTTTTCAATGTAGTCACGGAATGACGGAATTTGTATTTGACACTTTCAGACAACATTTTTCACTATTTCCGTTCCAAATTATTTGTCTAAACGTTGATTTCTTCCTAGAATATATCCCTGGCTACCACTTGAGCACTCTTTAACATTGTGCAGCTTGGAAAACAATGAATTATGCTTTCTGAAAGTTGGTTAGGCAAATTTTCCATTTTTCAGTTTCAATTGATCAAAAGTTTGAAAGTTCAATTTTTTGTTGTTGTTTTCTAGATTGTGGTGCCAGTGTTTGATATATTCCACATGTTTGTTCTTGACATTTTGAAATTTGTTAGGTTTGCATACTATTTTTTGCCATATATGGCAATATGACCTGTTTGAAAATGATGGTTATTTTAAAAAATCACCCGTTTCATGGTGTTTTTTGTTATTTTTCTACCTTCAAAATCCTAATGCGGCAAAATGTGCGCGTTGCTGCAAACTGCATGTTGCTTGGGAAAAAATATAGGTTGCATGGGTTGGCAAAAAAACAGATTTGGTGGTTTCTGACTTATTTTGTAGCCAGTACAAGGTTATTAAAAAGAAAGGGTTGGTGTTGCCCAATAAAATGAGAATACCCATATATGATATGTAGTAATACACGAAGTAGTGGTTTCAAAGGACAATGCCGCACGGCTATGAGAAAAATCTGAACTGAAGAAAACAACAACAAACACGTTTGCCAGCCCACAGCAGTGGGTAAAAAGGAAAGGTTGTTTTCAGTTTTAATATTGAACTTATATATGTCTTCTAAATTGGTTTTAGGATGATTAGTACGGTGCAACTAGTTGTACAGATAACTTGAGTTGGATAAAATAAGGGTATGTTATTTTTACTCAACTGTGAAAAGGTGTATTTATGCACTTTAGATATAGCTAGCTAGTTAGCTAGTTAGTTATAGTTAGTTAGCTAGAAGACTCTGTTTGTCAGGTAAAAAAAAATTCACAAAAAAATCCAAGACTTTTGTTGGTCGCACCAACATTTTGTTCTCCATTTCTATTGTGGACTAGGGTCCATATAGGGTACATATATAAAAAACATTTAACCAGTTATCCAATATTATCAGGGAATATAGCTATCAATTAAATTAACTGTTCAGCCGTTGCGTGTTTGTGTTTTTTGTGTTGACATATAAACTTACCAGTGCAAGTAATTTTTCTAGATCTGAAGTAAAATTGTAGGATTTTTCGTTCTGCTGAAAGGTCAGAAAAGCTTGATTTACAATTCTCTTGATAAGGCCACATTGTATTGTAAAAGCGAAACTTACAACAAACAACTGTTCCACCCAAAGTAGGGCGGCTGCCCAAAGTCGGGCATTTTTAAATCATAACCCAAGTTTGGCAAAACTATGCAAAGTAAAACAGATTCTTTTATCAGTTGAAACTGCATTCTTGCGTCTTAAAATAAATTTATTAAACTTTTTACTATTTTTATGCCTGAACTTAATTTAACGAAAATTCAAACATTTAAAGGGGCTACGGAACGGCTGTTGGTTTTTGACTTTAGTGACTTACACGAAAGTCGAGCTGAATGGCGGCGAAAAACAAACTGGCTATTTTTCCGGCATGTATGTAATTTACAGACTCGAACATACGCGGAAATTCGTCACGCTCTAATATATTTATGGGAACGAGGAAAATAGCTTCGCTACGCTCCGTGCGCTAGCGCGCACTCCGCTTTGCTCCGCAGCGGAGTGCGCGTTTTCCCCTAAGGTAGGTTTCCATACGACTGCATTTTCCGCTCGAGCGTAGAAAGCTCGGGAGCATTTTTCTCTTGAGTTTGAACTTAATGGAAATCAATTTCCCGCTTGAGAGAAAAGATGTTCAGAATAAAATGGCTGCCGTAAACAGAAAAAACCTTTGGCTACGAAATTTTAAAATAATAACAACAATGTTTTTATGGCAGCGAATTAAAAAAGGGAAAGTTATTATTTATTGTTAGTTTATGAATTTAACTTCCAATGGCCCCCCAACAAGGAGTTGATTTTTGTGGTTGTTAGGAAAATTTGAAAAGAATTTATGAATCCATAACTTTTGTTCACAAATTCAATGCTAACAGGTCTCTCTGCTGTACTTAACACCAAACACTTTTCTGAAAGGTGTTTTTATTTTGTGAATAAAGAAGTGCAGAAGAAATTGTTGTTTTTCTAATATTTTGCTTGAATAAAATGGATTACGCAATTGTTTACATTTTCTTAAATTTCATTGGTTAAAAAGCTCGAGAGAAAAAATACGCGCTGAAAAAGTTGAATGAGTTCAACTTTTTGAGAGAAGCTCGGGAGCATCTTTTTGCGGAGCAAAGCGGAGCTATTTTCCTCGTTCCCATAAATATATTAGGAGCGTGACGTATTTCCGTGATTTTCCCCCAATACACCAATCCGGCCTTTTTCAAGCCGTAGCGCGGTATAGGAACTGGACACTAGTTTAGCATGGACAAAACGGTAATGTTCAAGTTATAGTAATGGTGGATTAGTTGAATGAAAGACGTAAAAAAGATAAACAAAATAAATATAATCTCATTATGGGTCCTGTAAACTGCGCTGTTGTTGGTTGTACGAATAATACGAGACGTATTGACAAGTGGAAGAAGGAATCTTGTATGATTCACGAAGGAAAGCTGAATGCTGACTGTGGATGCCCTCAGCCATTTCGAATGTTTTGTTTTCCTGGGGAAGTAAGATACAAAGAGAAACGAAGTCAATGGATAAAGTTACTGAGACGAGAAAATGCTAATAAAACTGTTTGGAAACCTACAAGGAACGATAGAATTTGTAGTGAACATTTTGTGGATAAAATTCCTACAGCTGAAAATCCTAACCCTACGCTTAAATTAGGATATGAACTAATAACTTCAACACCAAGAAGAACTCTTTTCAAACAGCCGATTCCACCACCCAAAAAACAAAAAATATTAGAATCTTCACCGTTTTGCTCACCACCCTTGTCTCCTACTGGAACTTTAGGCCGCCATCAAAAATATGTTATGTTCGCGTCCTCCGACCGACTCACTTTTGGCAATAAAAACCCGAGTCGGTAAGTCGGAAAAAACCCGGAAAAAACTTTTTGATCCAAACGAGATATATTTGAAAAAAAAAATTCGTGAGAACTAATTTTCCCAAAAACTCGCGAAAATTAATTCCAGTAAAAATTAATATCTTTAGGGTAAGTTTACAGACAGAGCGGCGAAAAAAGGGTCTGTCGAGTGGTGCTATACTGTTTTTTGGCCCTGGGAACGAATTTTGCCCCCATCTGAAAATCCCGGGAAAAAATACGCCCGACCGACCGACCGACTCATTTTTGCGGGGTCTTCAGGACGCGAACATAACATATTTTTGATGGTGGCCTTAACAACACCAACAAATGTATCAACATGTTCAACATTTTCAGATCATTTGTACAGCCTTAAACCTGACGAGGAAAAATGTTTATCTTGTGTTGATAAGAATAATTTGATTCAATCAATGTCAAGAAAAATAGAGCGTTTGACACTAAGTAACAAAAAATTGAAAAAGCAAGTACGTTTGAAACCTGAAAAAGTACCATTTTCGTTTCATCAAATAAAAACAGACCCAAAAATGAATTTCTACACAGGAATTGTCAGCATCCAGGCATTCCATAAAATATTTGAAATTTTGTGGCCATATGTTTCACAAGCAACATATTGGAGAGGTGTTGCACATTTAAATGTGGTTTCTACTAAAGTGCGTCGACATTTTAAACCAAACGTTTTGAGAAAGCTGTCACACAAAAATGAGTTTCTTCTTACCTTGATGCGATTACGTTTGGGAATATTAAATGAGGACTTAGCTGACCGTTTTGGAATTAGCCAAACCGTTTGTTCAAACACATTTACAACGTGGATTAGAGTAATGGGTATGACACTCGGAAATGCCCTGGTGAATTGGATACCAAAAGAAAGTGTTATGGATCATATGCCTGATATGTTTAAAAGACAGGGTTATGGAAAAGTGCGTTGTATACTCGATTGTGCCGAAGTTTTTATTGAACGTTCGAAATCTTTAGAAGTGCAAGCTGTTACATGGTCAGAGTATAAACACCATAACACATTTAAATTTCTGATTGGTATTTCTCCAACAGGGTACATCACTTTCTTGTCCCATTGTTATGGAGGTAAAGCTTCTGACAAGTTTATAGTTAATGACAGTCGTTTTTATGACAAACTGGATTATGGGGACGAAATTATGGCTGATCGAGGATTTCAAATAAAGGAGGAATTATTGGTCCGTTATTGTACCTTAGTTGTTCCGCCTGGTGCCAGGATGAAGGCCCAAATGACTACAGTTGAATGCAGCAAAACAAAAACTGTGGCTAATTTAAGAATTCATGTTGAACGAGCTATAAGACGGATTAAAACTTATAGAATCCTAACAACTGTTGTACCAATAACTATGCTGCATCATATGGATGATATCGTGCGGTCTTGTGCAGCATTATGTAATATGAAAACTTTGTTGATTCAGAAAAAAAAACGTAAATAAAAAGATATATATATTTACTAATCACTAATCCTTGTATATATGTACAGATTATTTTTCACCTGTGTACTTATATGTTAGATAATACCTGTAAAATGTTTCAAGTTTTTCAAATAAAGTTTTACAAAAAGTTTCATTGTAATCAATTTTGTCTATGAAATGTCCATGCGAAGTCCAAACTACAAAGTACAATTTTTTTAGTTTAGTGGCAGCTAATTGTAACTGACACTGTGTGTAGTAAGGATGACTTTTCTTTAAGTGGTGATGTCCATCTTCTGTGTTAATAATATAAGGCAGTTTTATATTAGGATCAGTCGGTTTAGTATAATTGATTGAAATCCACGTTGTCTTAGATAACTTTTTGCGGAGCAAAGCGTAGTGAGCGCCAGCGAACGGAGCGTAGCGGAGCCCATTTCCTCATTATATAAGCCAAATATAAGGCTGTATAGGATTTCCGCGTCTCGCCCCTATACATCAAAAATATCGAGCACTCTCCCCCCACTACGAAATTCAGACAAATTTGACTGTGTTTCCCAGTAACTTTGTCTGGTAATTTTTCCCGTAAGTTTCAAATTGAGCGAGACAACGTATTTTTTTAGCACGGGGATGGAGTTTTTGTTGTTTTTTAAAGATGGTGCTAAGCGTAGCTAGCTAGAAACGATAGGAGATTTTTCAAGAAAGAAGTGGAGGTTTTGTACCTAGTAGTATATCACTATTTTTTACATGTTATGAACCCCTTATTTAGCCTTAGTTACACCTAAAGTTAGCTAGCACAACAGTAGGAGCTAAGCTAGCATAAAACTAACAATTTAGCTAGGATAAAACTACATATTAAAAATTTTCTCTTAGGCCGCCATCAAAAATATGTTATGTTCGCGTCCTCCGACCGACTCACTTTTGGCAATAAAAACCCGAGTCGGTAAGTCGGAAAAAACCCGGAAAAAACTTTTTGATCCAAACGATATATATTTGAAAAAAAAAATTCGTGAGAACTAATTTTCCCAAAATTGACTAAAACTCGCGAAAATTAATTCCCGTAAAAATTAATATCTTTAGGGTACTCATGGCAAGTTTACAGACAGGGCGGCGAAAAAAGGGTCTGTCGAGTGGCGCTATACTGTTTTTTGGCCCTGGGAACGAATTTTGCCCCCATCTGAAAATCCCGGGAAAAAATACGCCCGACCGACCGACCGACTCATTTTTGCGAGGTCTTCAGGACGCGAACATAACATATTTTTGATGGTGGCCTTATGCTACATCATAAGAGAATTCTTTATGACAGATTTTCGAGCTATCTAGCTATTCCACATTCTCCCACAGTTAGTGACATAATTCTGCTCTAATTAGGAATGTCCATCACATAGCTTATGCTTGGTAGTTACATCCGTCTCCACAAAATATGTTGGTCCTTGGCAATTTTAACTTGAATGTGGCATAAAATTAGCTAGCTAGCTACATACATACAAAAATTCTTTCAGACAGATAACATAGCTAGCATAAAATTAACTACTTAACTGGGATGAAACTACCAACGTGGCTAGCATAAAATTAGCTATTTTTTGAGTGAGATACTTCTCTACTCTGTAGGAATGTCCCATCACATAGCTTGTTCTAGCTATAATCATCCACAAAACTTCTTATCTCTGACAATTTTATACCAAAAACCAAAAAGTTTAGCAAATTCAGCAAAAGAACATATCTAGCTGCATATTTTGCAGATAGTACGTTCCACTCTCACTCGTGATCAATGTTTATATGTATTCGTTTACGTTGCTCAGCCACAAAGGACAGTTCTTAACATTGAGGGGGAATGGAGAGCCATATTTTTGTGTACGATTGTAGCTATATATATTGTACGCACGTCCAGGAAATACAGTGCGGCTCAAGTTACAGAAACGGAAATTACTTCAATATATATATATCAGGAAATTTTTTAACGTGTACATTACCGAGGCGTTTATATAAATTCTGACAAGCGGTTCTCGTGCAATCATCAACACCTACTGAAAATCTTCAAATATATATATATATATATCATTCATTTTTTGGGTTCAATCAGAACAAATTTCATAAAAATGAAAAAATTTCCTGATCGGGAATTCTCATAATTTCTAAACCAGGAAATAATTTCCCGATAAAGAAATATTTTCCGTTTTTGTAACTTGACCGGAACTGTTCACTGATGTCGGATACCATTCTTGTTCCGTTTAACCGTTTTTAGCATTTTCTGATACATCAGGTTCTAAACAAAATATGTCACTGGCCCATGCAATATTGTGTCCTGAACACATTAGCAGTACCGCAGGGTACTGCTAATGCAGAATCCCCAGGAAATGTTTCATCAAGGCGAAGATGAAACCGTTTAATCGACTACCATGGAGCATGTGGGAACTTTGTAAAATTTTTCGCTTGCGAACCTCGGGGACTCAGTCCCACGCTCCGCAACACTTTCTATATTGATTAATTCTTCGTTTTTCATTTTTTGTATCATGTTGTAATCCATTTTCCGCCTATCTCTTCAGTTAACTGATTTGTTTACAATCGAATTGTCCATGTTAAACTAGATACCAGTCTTTTCTTAACGCGGGATCCATAATGGCAGAATGCTAGGCCGGATTGGTGTTAAAATTTCAAAACGTGAGCGTTTTTTGACCCCCTTATCCAACTTTTTTTTATGGTCATTTCTTCCGTGAAAATCTGGTTGATCGAGACACGCCGTTTTCAGTTAAGATCAGGTCGGCATACAGCATTAGCCACGGTCACTCTTACTAATATCACGTGACATTTCTCCAGATACATAGCGCTTGAAATGAAAATTGCGTTGATATGGCCATATTGGCTTATTTGTCGTAATGGACGGAAGGGCATTTTCAAGAAACGAAGAAAGGGTATGTTTAGCTAGCTAATATATCACTATTTTTTTACATGTAATGATCCCCTTCTTCGCCTTTCTCACACCTAAAGCTAGCTAGCATAAAACTGCCGACTTAGCTGGAACTAGTATAGAAAGTGTTGCGGAGAGGTTGCCAAGGCAAAGGCATTAAGCACGGCAAGGAAAGGGCACGGCAAAGGCAGGCAAGGAAACAGGGCACGGCAAAGAGGCAGACAAGGAAACAGTAAGGCAGGGTAGACAAGGCATGGTAGGCACAAGCAAGGCAAAGGCATTGAGCACGGCAAGGAAAAGGCACGGCATATGCAGGCAAGGAAACAGGGCACGGCAAAGGCAGACAAGGAAACAGGAAGAGGAATCAGTAAGGCAGGGGTAGACAAGGCATGGGAGGCACAATCAAGGCAAAGGCATTGAACCCAAAAAATGAATCATATATATATATATATGAAGATTTTCGTAGGTGTTGATAATTACACAAGAACCGCTTGTCAGAATTCAAATAAACGCCTAACGTAAACGTAATAACGAATGTAGATGTTGAAAAAGTTTCCCGATACATATTTATTGAAATAATTTCCGTTTCTGTAACTTGCGCCACACTGGTGTATGCTCACCGGCAGGGTTTAAAAAGTTTATTTCCTGACTTGCGTACAATATAGCTACAATCGTACACAAAAAATATGGCTCTCCAATCCCCCCCTCAATGTTAAAAACTGCCCTTTGTGGCTGAGCAACGTAAACGATTACACGTAACATACCTTTATAAAAACATTGATCATGAGTAGGAACAGAACGCACTGTCTGCAAAATATCTAACTAGATATGTTCTTTTGCTGAATTTGCTAAACTTTTTGGTTCTCGTTTTTTGGTATAAAATTGCCAGAGACAACAAAGTTTGTTTACGATAGTAGCTAGAACAAGTTATGTGGTGGGATATTCCTACAGAGTAGAATTATCTCAGTCACTGTGTAGTACATAGTCACTGTGTAGTACATAGCTAGCTACTGTAGCTAAAAAATCAGTCCAAAAGAATTTTTTTATGCTAGGCTAGGTATGTAGTTGTTGATTTGATGCTAGCTACAGTATAGCTAATCTTATGTTAGCTACATTGTTAGTTTTATCCCAGCTAAGTAGTTAATTTTTTGCTAGCTTTGTAGCTTTTTTATGCTAGCTATATGACACTGTTTGCTCTTTTTTATGCGAGCTAGCTAGCATAAAAAAGAGCAAAGAACAAGTAGTAGCTAGCTAGCTACATGCTATCTAAGTTCTGTTATTATTCCAGCTAAGTCGGCAGTTTTATACTAGCTAGCTTTAGGTGTGAGTGGGGCTAGAAAGGGGCTCATTGCATGTAAAAAATAGTGATATATTAGCTAAACATACCCTTTCTTCGTTTTCTTGAAAATGCCCTTCCGTCCATTACGTCCAACAAGCCAATATGGCCATCAACGCAATTTTCATTTCAAGCGCTATGTATCTGAGGAAATGTCACGTGATATTAGTAAGAGTGACCGTTGCTAAAGCTCTATGCCGACCTGAACTCAACTGGAAACGGCATGGTCTCGACCAACCAGATTTTCACAGAACATTTTGAAGAAATGACCTTAAAAAAAAGTTGGGTAAGTGGGTCAAAAACGCCCACGTTTTCAAGAAAATTTGATGTACTGGGAGAAAATCACGGAAATACGTCACGCTCTAATATATTTATGGGAACGCGGAAAATAGCTTCGCTGCGCTCGGCTCGCTGGCGCTCCCCTTCGCTTCTCTCCGCAATAATAATAGAACTTAGATAGCATATAGCTACCTAGCTACTTCTTGTTTGCTCATTTTTATGCTAACTAGCCAGCATAAAAAAGAGCAAACAGTGCCATATAGCTACCATAATACACTAGCTACAAAGCTAGCATAGAATTAACTACTTAACTGGGATAAAACTACCAATGTAGCTAACATAAAATTAGCTATTTTTGCTAGCATAAAATCAGCTAGCTACATAATAGCAGCATAGAAAAATTCTTTTGGACAGATTTTCTAACTATACATATACTACACAGTGAGTGAGATAATTCTACTCTGTAGGAATGTCCCATCACATAGCTTGTTCTAGCTACAATCATCCACAAAATTTCTTGTCTCTGCTGGCAATTTTATTCCAAAAACCAAGAACTAAAAAGTTTAGAAAGTCAGCAAAAAAAGAACATAGCTAGCTAGCTAGATATTTTGCAGATAGTACGTTCATAAAGGTTGTCACGTGTAATCGTTTACCTTGCTGAGCCACAAAGGTCAGTGTTAAACACGATGGGGAATGGAGAGCCATATTTTTGTGGATGATTGTAGTTATATATATATTGTACGCACGTCCAGGAAATGTTTCATCAAATCGAAGATGAAACCATTTGATCGATTACCATGAAGCACGTGGGAACTTTGTTTTTTATACGATTCATTATACGATTCAATTGAGAGGGGCATCTAAAATTTTTCGCTTGCGAACCTAGGGGACTCAGTCCCACGCTCCACAACACTTTCTATACTAGTTATTACGTCGGGTCAGCGGTCATTCTACTTCATTGCGCATGTTTGTGGGAAAAGCTCTTGAGCTTTTTCCGCTCGAGCGGAAAATGCAGTCGTATGGAAACCTACCTTTACATCAAATTTTGAAAACGTCGGCGTTTTGACCATTTTTGACCCTCTTACCCAACTTTTTTTAAGGTCATTTCTTCAAAAGGTGCCGTGAAAATCTGGCTAATCGAGACAGCTTTATTTCGTGCCGTTTCCAGTTGATATAGCTTATAGACACGTGACTTATAGGTCATCCTTACTGATATCACATGACTTTTCCTCAGATACATAGCGCTCGAAACGAAACGAAAGTTGCGTTGATAGCCATATGGTCTTGTTAGTCGCAATGAACGGAAGGTCATTTTCAAGAAACGAAGAAAGGGTATGGTTAGCTAGTATTTCACTATTTCGTACATGTAATAATGAACCCCTTCTTATCCTTACTCCCACCTAAAGCTAGCTAGCATAAAACTGCCAACTTAGCTGCCATAATAACAGAACTTAGATAACATATATATAGCTAGCTAGCAACTTTAAGAAGAGTTAGCTAGCTAGTATAAAAACAGAACCATATGGCTAGCATAAAACTAGCTACAATGCTAGCATAAAATTGACTACTTAACTGAGATAAAACTACCAATGTAGCATAAAATCATAGCTAGCATAGAAAAATTATTTTGGACAGATTTTCTAACAAACTAGCCAGCTAGCTATACATATACTACACAGTGAGTGAGATAATGCTATTCTGTAGGAATGTCCTAGCACATGGCTTGATCTAATTACAATCGTCCACAAAATTTGTTATCTCCGGCAATTTTTACCAAAAACCAAGAACCAAAAAGTTTAGCAAAGTCAAAAGAACATAGGTAGCTAGATATTTTGCAGATAGTACGTTCCGTTCTCACTCGTGATAAATGTTTATATAAAGGTATATATCTCACATGTATTCGTTTACGTTGCTCAGTCACAAAGGGCAGTTCTTAACGTTGAGGGGGAATGGAGAGCCATATTTTTGTGGACGATTGTAGCTATATATATATATTGTACGCACGTCCAGGAAATAAACTTTTTTAACCCTGCCGGTGATCATACACCAGTGCGGTTCAAGTTACAGAAACAGAAATTATTTCAATATATATATATATCAGGAAAGTTTTTTAATGTCTACATTACCGAGGGGTTTATATAAATTCTGAATCTCGTGTAATCATCAACACCAGGCCTTGCCATGAGCAAATAACCTCCCGAGCAATTAATTGCTCGCGTCAGAGTGTCCACGCGAGCAATTTTGCTCGCCATATTTTTCGCTAAAAAAACTTTACATTTAGTCTCTCAGGGCATCTTTTTCAGGAGAGGCGTGCGCCTTGGCACACACCTAAATCGTTTCAGGCGTGTGATTAAAACGTCCGCCACATTTCCAGTTTGGTCGGACATGTCCGTAGCTCGTTTCGAACTTTCGTCGGTTAAAACGTCGATAGATTTCCGTCTTGGTCGGACACTTTTAGATCTCAGAATTATTGAATAGTCCTGGTCCTTTAAATCCACGAGCAAGCCTATTCATAGCCAACCTGACCATCCTAGCTAATTCACCGACTCCTGACTTAGTTAAAAAACTACGTAGACATAAATCTCTTTTGCCTGGCCCCTTCGTCGTTGGTAACCAGGTCTTACAAAAGAAATCCAGCCATGCGGTTCTTAACTAATGCGGAGGTGAACGCCGACGGAGCACGGATGACGCAAGTCTGCAAAACTGCACTTACAGGCGGAACAGACAATTTATCATGGATTTAATTGTAGATAATTTCTTCATTTGACGAAACAATTGGAAACCATAGCAGGTCCAAATTTAATGGATTATTTTCTTTATGCCGCAACTGTTATTCAAACATTTTAAAAACGAAACCCACGTGCGGTATAATTTTTTTTTCTCTATAAATTTTATGTACCTGACGTGTACCTTTTAAAAAGAGATTTTATTTATTAGTTTTATTTAAACCACGCGGATAAAGATTTTTTTTCAATTTGAAAACGAAGCATATGTTTTCCTATTTGCTTGTGATGACCTGAAAAATAAACATTAAATTTATGAAAACGACAGTATAGTCGTGCATACTATTTCGGACATGTAGAAAAGGAAGTTAAGATTGAGAGAGTCGCTATACCAGTAGACGCTCGATCATCGTGTTTGGGGTTCACGATTAAAAACGTCCCCCACTTTTCTACTGCAAAATGAATGCGCAACAAAGATTAACCTTAATGCCCGTATCGCACGCGTTTTATAAAATGGCGAATGAACTGTTGCACGATGGTTGGAAAATAATCACACCAAATATCTTTTTAGTTTCACTTAAAAGACCAATCAATTCTTGAGAAAAACGTTTACACTTATCTCAAAATGTTAATATTTACGCGAGCAATAGAATGCTCGGGTAACGAGCATTTACGCGAGCACTGCGCGGGCGACTCATGGCAAGGCCTGAACACGTACTGAAAATCTTAAATATATATATATATATATCTTTCATTTCTTGGTTTAAAAATGCAATTTTGTGTCCGGAACACACTACGGTACTGCTAATGCAGAAACCCCAGGAAATGTTTCATCAAGGCAAAGATGAAACTGTTTGATCGATTACCATGGAGCACGTGGGAACTTTGTTTTTATACGATTCGTTATACAATTCAACCGAAAGGGGCATCTAAAATTTTTCGCTTGCGAACCTAGGGGACTCAGTCCCACGCTCCGCAACACTTTCTATATTTGCGGAGCGCAGCGAAGCTATTTTCCTTGTTCCCATAAATATATTAGAGCGTGACGAATTTCCGCGTTTTCCCCTACTACATCAAATTTTGAAAAGTAGGCGTATACACCCACTTACCCAACTTTTTTTGTGGTCATTTCTTTAAAATGTTCCGTGAAAATCTGGTTGGTCGAGACATACGCCGTTTTTAGTGGAGATCAATCCGGCATACAGCTTTAGCCATGTGATTCATTGGTCACTCTTACTAATATCACGTGACATTTCCTCACATACATAGCGCTTCAAATGAAAATTGTGTTGATGGCCATATTGGCTTGTTGGACGTAATGGACGTAAGGGCATTTTCAAGAAAACGAAGAAAGGGTATGTTTAGCTAATATATCACTATTTTTTACATGTAATGAGCCCCTTTCTAGCCCCACTCACACCTAAAGCTAGCTAGTATAAAACTGCTGACTTAGCTGGAATAATAACAGAACTTAGATAGCATATAGCTAGCTAGCTTTTTAAGACTTTTAGCTGGTTATAAAATGGAGCAAACATAGCTAGCTATAAACATATAGCTAGCATAAAAAACTAGCTACAAAGCTAGCATTAAATTAACTACTTAGCTGGGATAAAACAACCAATATTGCTAGCATAAAATTAGCTATTTTTGCTGGCATAAAATCAGCAAAATAGCTAGCTCTAGCTAAGCATAGACCTTTTTAAAAGTGACGTCATTTGTTTATCTCCGTGCGGACGCACAAGGACACTGGCAGGCAAAAAGAAGAAGTTATGTGAAGGAAGCGTGGATTCCTCCACGCTTCCTTCACATAACTTTTTCTACTTGAACGTTATCCACCTCTTCATCTGCCATTATTAAACGTTGCATTGTATTTAGAACACACTATTAACGCGAAGCATGGCTAGCACATGGAGTGAATCTGAGTACTTCAAATCATTGGATACCGAAAATCAAATTCAATATCAAAAGAAATTAAAATTGTCTGATGGTACTCAATTGCCAGACCCACTTTCCTTAAACGATTGGAAATCTGACGTTAGATTACTACCAGATATTGGCTGGGGTGATCTCAACAATTATCTTATAAACACACCGAGTGTCTATATATAAATAAGGATTTCCTATTTTTGGGTGCAAGCCCAGATGGAACTTTAAGTTGCAAGTGTCACGGAAAAAGCTGTCTAGAAATCAAGTGTCCATTCAAATACAAAGATGGCCTTGAAGGATGGTCAAGCGATAAAAACTTTCCTATTTCACCTGATGGACTTATAAATAAAAAACATGCATATTACTATCAAATGCAGTTGCAGATGCTTGTCACTGCCACAAAGAATTGTTACTTCTTTATATGGAGTAAACCATCTCAAAAAAATCAGGCTCCAAACAACTACCTGTTACTACAAGTAGGTTTCAATGAAGATTTTTGCAAATCTATGCATGAAAAGTTTGAGAAATTGTTCATCAGAGTAATTTTACCTGAACTAATAACTCGGAAAACAGATCCAAATAATGAAGAAACGGAAAAATTTTTTTGCATTTGTCGCAGACCATCGTTTCCACCCATGATTGCATGTGATGGAAAAAATTGCAAAATAGAATGGTTTCACTATTCATGTGTGAAAGTTGTTAAAGCTCCAAAACATAAATGGTACTGTCCAGAATGTAAATATAAAAACTAATGAACATAATGTTACAAAACGTATATAATGTATATATAATACTATATATAACTAATATTATTTATTAGGAACAACACTTCTGTTTAGATTGACAAGACCACAAATACAGACCATGACATTGTTTGTTAAATCTACTTGAGTTATCGGTATAATAGACTGAAGTATTCTGAACTTTCTCATACGACCAATTACACGTTCAACATGAATTCGTACATTAGCAATTTCACGTGACTCATCGATTTCTTTTCCGGTCATCTGAGACTTTCCTCTGGTGAAATTTGGAATTTTCAAAATGGCACCTTTTGTTGCAATTTCATTTGCAACTGTGAACCCTCTATCGGCAAGTATGCAGTCACCATGTTCCAATTTATCTAAAAATCCTGATTTTATTGTTATTTCCTTATCAGAAACTTTTCCACCCCAGCCTTGAGATAAAAAAGTTATAGCTCCAGCAGGTGATATTCCAACTAAGTACTTTATGGTGTTTGTATTCTTGTAATTTGACCAAGTCTGAGCTCTAGCATTCAGATTAAACGACCTTTCAATGAATATCTCTGTGCAGTCAATTATGCAATTGCAATTTTTGAATTTTCTAAAAACAGTTGGTATATTTTTTTGCACAGCATCTCTCTCTGGCCATATAATTAAAGGCTCCAACACTTTAGCCAAAACAACAACCAATTGACGATAAATAGTACTAATATCGCAAATCTTTAAACCAACACGGTAAGCTATATCGGTATGTAGGAGACCAAGTCGTAATTTAACCAGAACTAGAAACAATTGCTCCTCAGCAACAAGTTTTGGTGATAGCGTAATATTTTCATTCTTTATGAGGGACAAAATCCATTGAAATAATTCTTTGGATGACAAACCAGTATAAAAGTTTAAAAGCTTTGGATCATCCTTAACATCAAAGTATGAGAACATTTTTTTTTTAGTTTTTTTTAATTTGTTGATACCTTTTGAATTTAATTCTGCAGTAAGCTGTGTCACTTTATTTTTAAGTTGCAAAATTAAGCAATCTCTGGTATCTGGCTCTGTTTGGGTTGTCTCATCAACTGCCTGATTGTTTAAAAAATCAAAATGTTCAAAATCTAAATTAGCACATTTTGAAGGTCCTGGCTCATCTTCAGTTGTGGTGCTGCTCTCCCTTCTTCTTTTCAACCGTTCATATCGCCCCATTAGCTGTTCTGACTTTTCTTCTCTAATTTGTTTGTATACAAAAACAGATGGTACATAATCAGGATTGCTTGGGTCATTTGACTTGTCACCTATATATATACAAAGAAAATTATTAAAACAATGTCAGCTATAAACAAAATTTAGCCTGACATGCTAGCTAAATAGCTACAGGCTTAGCTAATTCTATCACTTAAAAAACAGTCAATCTTTGTAAAATAGTTATATACAATGTATAAACTTACCACTTATAAAATGTGCACTGCATAATCTGGCATTTTCAATCTGCTTTTCTGACCAATTTTCCCTCCTTATGGCTGCCAACCATGCCTTTCTACGTTCTAAACTTTCCTTATTATTTCCAAACGGAATTCTATAAAACTTTAGATTATTTTCTGATTTCTTCCTTCTATTGGAGCAACCAACGGCACAACAAGAATCTGGCATAATTTCTTCAGCGCGAACAGCTTATAAATGAGCAGAAAAGTATAATGTACGTGTCTCATACGTTCAACCATGTGGTAGAAACCTAATGATTTCCTCGTAGCTCCTGCCGCTTTTGCCTGCCACGGAGTGCGCATGCGTCGGAAAAATGTAAACATTAAAAAGGTCTATAGATAGAAAAATTCTTTCAGACAGATTTTCTAGCTATAGCTAGCTAGCTTTACATATACTACACAGTGTGTGAGATAATTCTACTCTGTGGGAAATGTCCCGTCACATAGCTTGTTCTAGCTACAACTGTGCACAAAATTTGTTTTCTCTGGCAATTTTATACCAAAAACCAAGAACCGTAAAGTTTAGCAAAGTCAACAAAAGAACATAGCTAGCTATAGTTACATATTTTGTAAATAGTACGTTACGTTCCCACTCATGATCAACTTTTTTAACCCTGTCGCTGAGCATACACCAGTACGGCTCAAGTTACAGAAACGGAAATTATTTCAATATATATATATATATATCAGGAAACTTTTTTAACGTCTACAACACCGAAGTGTTTATAAATTCTGACAAGTGGTTCTCGTGCAATCATCAACACTTACTGAAAATCTTCAAATAAATATATAATAATTTCATGATAAAGAAATATTTTATGTTTTGTAACTTGACCTGAACTGTACACTGCCTTGCTGATTCCTCTTCCTGTTTCCTTGTCTGCCTTTGCCGTGCCCTGTTTCCTTGCTTGCCTTTGCCGTGCCCTGTCCTTGCCGTGCTTCATGCCTTTGCCTTGGCAACCTCTCCGCAACACTTTCTATACTAGTTATCTTCTCCATCCTTGGTCATGTTTTCATCCAGAATGAGTCTTACTGAAATATTTCTTTTAATATACTTTTCGAAAAAAAAATTTGAACCAGCGAGCAAAGTGCGCTGGTCTGTTCATTGCGCAAAACGCGTTTGCCGGATTTTAATATGTGCGCGGGATATACGGAATGTGAGCATTTTAACCGGTTCGTAGCCCCTTTAATCTACAACTATTTCAGCAAAAGCATGCCCAAAATAGAGCAGTACATGATACCCAAAGCATACATAGATACCTAAAGTACCCAACTTTGATTGGAATAAAAACCACCCAAAGTAAGGCATTTTATTATTGACGATTTTTGACTAACTTTGGGCAGGAATAAAAAACACCCAAAGTAGGGAATTTTAATATTGACGATCTTTGACCGACTTTGGGCAGGAATAAAAACCACCCAAAGTAGGGAATTTTAATATTGACGATTTTTATAAAAATATAGTTGATGTGTCTATTCTACATAGGGAGTTACTGTTGTAAAATATTAATGAATGAACATGTTTAGAGAACAGACAGTACAGAAATATAGTTAATGTGTTTATTCTGTATGTTTTATTTCAGGGAGATGTATTATCTTTGTAAATAAACCAAAGCAAAGCAGTACTCAGCTGTTTTAATAACTTGGAAATGCAAATTAAACTTGAAGGTGTTAAAATTTCGCAGGATTTTAGTTTCGCGAGAGAGCAATGTTAACATTTTCTAATTAAATTTCTTCAGCGTAGTTTTAATTTTTTTTACATTTTTAGACAAAGAAAGTGTTTAAAATGAAGATAACCTTAAACAATGCCCTTCAATTTCCTTTTGGTGATTCCTTTCCCTTCTTTATATTCTCGCTGATTCTTTCTGAAAAAAGTTTCGAGAAAAAGTCACTAAACACCATGTGCATTTGTTTTTATACCATCATTATAATATAAACTACCTTTTCTGTTGGCATACACAAAACGTGAAGTTTGGAGTGTTGGATAATCCAATAAATATTATGTTGAGAAGCCACCAAATATGCAACAATTTCATCATGCATATCTTGTTGCATGATGCCTCCATTACGTTTTCCCTCCTCAGATTTTAACCACTCTTAAAACTTTTCTCTGTTCTCGTGTGTGTTCATGTTAGTTGATCGATCGATTGGGGAACTTTCAGAAAATGTCTACATGTGAACAGAAATTGACCAACCTCGATCTCATTTTTTCTGAGCTTCTGTCAACCCATACGGAGGAATATACCTGGGTACTAGTTTACAAATTGTGCAGGAAAGTAGAAACAGATTTTAGCTAGCCAGGATTTGCGGTACCTTTGGTTGCTTTCTTAAAACAAATCACACGAAACACTATGCTCAAAGTAAGTCGAGATTTATGTAAATGCACATCTTTAATAGGCCCTAAAGCGTTGCGAATAAAGGTTACTAGTTTTACAAGAGTGCCTTTTTTTAGTATTTCTTAAAATTATTCTTAAAACGTATTATTTTCCTAATCGTGATAAAAAACGCCCTCTTTGACACGGGGCCTAATTTGGGTTTAATTGCACAAAGCTGACCAAAAGGCATTTTTTTGCAATACAGTGGTTTTCTTATAGTTATGGTAATAAGTTTCTCTTTATTTTATCGTAAATAATTTTCTTTATTTCTTGGCCCCATAAAAAATGCTCTCTTTTTTTCAATCAGCACTGTAATTTTTCATACATGCACCACATAGGGTAAAAACTTTCAAAGCTAAACCCAGACAAATATTTTCGCCCGACTTTGTATAAGGCCCGACTTTGTGTGGGACACAACAACTTAAGAAAAAATTGTTCCGTACGATGTCATTCACTGTACGAAGTTGGGCTTTTTTGCCGTAGTGCCGAGATTGACCATCTTCGTACAAAACTGACCATCTTCCTCCTCTACGACGGCATCAAATCTTCTTCTATGGAACGCGAAAGTGACATTCTACAAAACAACCTAGTATTTCAGTACTGAGTAATTCTTAGTGATACTGGGTATTTCTGCTGATAACCTTGTATATCTACAGTACGATGGCCCCGAAGGGTCATCTTCTACTCACTTTTTTTCATTTCTACTCACTTTTTTTTCATTTCTACCCGCCTTTTTTTTCATTTCTACTCACTTTTTTCATTCCTACTCGCTTTTTTTTCATTTCTACCCGCGTTTTTCTTTAACTACAACCTCATTTTTTCACGTGTGCCATTCCATAATGCAGCTGCAGTCACGTATGTCTCGTGTTATACATAATGTAAAAAAACTTTTTCTAGCATGATTATGTGAATATGCCTCCTCTGATTCATTGCTGGCTGCACGTAGTAGTTTTATGATGTACCGTTTTCTCTGGTAGCTTTGCTGATAGATAGATAGATAGATAGATAGATATTTTATTTAAAAAGCAATAAGGAACGAAGTTCAGTCGTATTGTGAGGGAAATCACAATGAGTCAGTCGCAAAGGCTGGGAAATCTGAAAACAGACTGTCGCAATTACTGGGAAAGATAAGATCAGGACCAAGTGGCTCTACAACCAAAAAGTTCAAAAAAATTGCAAGTTAAATATGAACGTTATAGTTCAGACATTTCAGATTACAAAGTGGTAAGGCAAAAGGACGGTGGTGGGCCAAGATTTGTCGATGTGGAATATTTAAAACCAGTTACTTTCAAAGACCTTAAGCAAACAATTAGAGCTCTATACTTTGATAACAACAATCTGAACACTTTTATGGAACACTTTGCTGAATGTGAAATTAATCTTGTTACGTGGCTGGGATTCACCTGGCTGATGATGAAGATCTTTGGAATTATGTAAAGAGAAAGGGTTGGTGATATCAAAAACAATCTTAGTTTTAAGATCTAGATTGATGGATTTCTCAGATTTACCCAAATATCTCAATTTGCCCGTGAACAGGAGAATATGTCAAATATGTAATTGCACCTATGATGGGGAAGAATGTCTGAGATGCATTCAAAATGAAGAATTCTTGGAGAGTTTGGAAAATGATAGTGCGAATGTAGATGAATGGTTGAATAATGTCAGTACAATTCCTGACAATAATGTCAGTACAATTCCTGACAATGCAGTTATAGATATAGCTGAAAATCAAGAAAGTTCATGTGCATCGATTGACCAATCCACTGCACACAATTCCTGCGCTAGTGAAGTAGAGCATTCTATCACCAGTCCCGAGATGTTACGAGCATTACGAGTAGGACATTTGAAAGAAAAAAACATACATTATAAATTCATCGTATGAAACTTGCCACTGATTTGATTGATCATTTCATGAATAACAAGGTATGGTATAATTTGTTAACAGCATTTTTTTAATGTTTGTGAATATCTTGTAAATATATGGATAGGAAAAAACAAACAATTTTTTACAATATATACTCATGTTTTCAAGCATCCACAGAGACAACATGGACTTTGAGATTGTAAAGAAACTGTTCTATTTTCTATGGAGATACGTAGCACACCCTCCAAAGGAAAGAAAACTTGTACAAAGAAAATAATTCCTACTTTACTTTAGAAACTTTATCAATGTTTGAAGTGTATCCTTCATGTGTATAGTTGTTTATTTTTAGGTCAACGTAATGATGATATCACGCAGGGTCGGATGGAGATATAAGCAAGATAAGCGCGCGCTTACTTTCAAAAACGTAGAGAAAAAGTGTAGTTTTCCTTGTATTATTTAGGAAGTCTGGTAAGGAAGTTGTGTTTTTGCTTATTGCGCTTATTCAGTTTCCTAAACAAAGTAGATAGATACTCCTTTGAGCAAGCGAAACGAAAAAGCAACTTTGCTTTCTCGCTTATTAAAAAATAAGCAAGTAAGCGAATCAAAGTTGATATATTTGCTTTTTTGCATGGAGAGAATGCGGAGATGAAAAACTACTTTGCTATTGCGTATAAGCAAATAAGCAAAAAAAAGGCAAGGTAGACAGAATTTCTCAACCGTAACAAGACGAATGCAAACAATCCACTTTGTTCGTGTTTATAAGCAATCAACCAAAGATGGACGGTAGAGGTAGTGTGATACTTTGAGGTTTCTGGATGTCTTTTTCACTATTTCTTATAAATTTCAAGTAACCAGTGTGTAGTAGTATGTAGTTTATTCCGTAACCTAAAATATAAAAAAAAAAAAAATTTGGCTTGGGAAGATTATTTGAGGGTAGCTAGCTAGGTTTCTCTCTGCAAAAATATCTCTATAGTGAATGAGATACTTATTTATTATTTACTATTTGAGAATGTGTGTATACAAGTTTTTTCACTGGTCCTGCTCTGTATGAAACTTCTGGTGCTATATTTTTTCAACAAAATGAGTTTGTAGCTACTGCTTTGTCTTGTGTTATTTTTTATACTCAAACCTCCCCACCACACAAATAAATAAATCAAAAGAAAAATACACTCAAAATAATTCTGAAGTGTTCATGTGGTGCTTCGTTTATTATTTTATACCTTATAGCAAGATACACTAGTGGTTGGATTTTAAGAGAATATTGAGCCAGTATGATTAGTGGAAACGAAAGCTGTATTAAGGATGGAAAACGTATCCATCAATTTTCAAGCCAAGTCATCGTAGTGGTGCCCTCCGCCAAGACTACTTGGCATATGTTATATAGCTATAACAATATGGATAGAAAAAATCTTACTAATATTTTTTATTTCATAACCACCTTTCTATCTGATGTAATTTTTTGTTATGCAGTGTCAGTGGAGATGGTAACTGTCTTTACAGATCTATTTCTGTGTTGCCTAACAATATTTTTGTGCAATGTTTATTGTGATGTGTATACTGTGGCGCCGTAGATTAGTGGTTATAGCTCTCGTACTCTGTGCGGGAGACCGGGGTTCGATTCCTCTTGACGGCGATTCAACATGGGCGAGTGAATGTTACCATAGCCCCGGGTTAACCCAAGCCATGTGAGGGAAATTGGGAAGATGGCACACTGCATGGGCCGTTGGATGTTGCCGGGAGTTGTCTAGTAGAGCGCGGGGCCCTAAT
Organism: Hydractinia echinata; assembly: GCA_030067915.1. NCBI lineage: Eukaryota > Metazoa > Cnidaria > Hydrozoa > Anthoathecata > Hydractiniidae > Hydractinia > Hydractinia echinata. The sequence goes on along the minus strand of JASGCC010000330.1, from coordinate 18,433 downwards.
TGGGTCTGCGTAGCTCAAAAATGAGCATTAAATACTCTAGACTCTCCATCTAAGCCATGGCCCCTCCTGGAAATAATAGACAGGGTATATCCCTCGATATTTGTGAGGCTAGCCATGTAAAATATGCACATCTATCTATACAAAGACCAAGTCAAGAGAACTGGCCATAATTGAGGAAGCAAAATATGTTTCAAAATCCTTCATTTGGTCATCGTTTATGTGCGTTTTATCAATTTGTAATGTTATTCAGGTATAATGAGTTTTGTATGGAATATGCACATTTAATTTTTTTACTAAATGTCTAAACTCCTGTGATCAAATGGTATGATATTTATGATACAATTTCGTAAAAGGTTCAGGTTCGATTCCTGACAGGAGTAAACTATATGCGATGCAGGCAGTACCTTTAAAATTTGTGTCACTCTATATATTTTTTAATTATGTAGCATTAAAACCACCTATCAAAGCTTATGATATAAACAAATGGGCAATTTATTCAACACAATTGTTGAGCCCAGGATAGGTTTAACTAGAAGGTTAAGTTTAAAGAATTCCTGCGATTGTTTGCGAGTGATATTTCGGCCCATAGTAACATATGCCGAGTTGGATATGTGGGGGGTATTTTGGAAAAACTATCAAGAGGTGCTCTACCAACAGATATCACCTCTTTACTTAAAACCACAAATAGGTACACATTTCCATCAATCCGTGAAGTTTTGAGAATTTTGGCTGCAATTCCTGTAACCTCATGCACTTGTGGAGAGAAGTATCTCTGGGCTAAGGCGTTTAAAGACTCAGCTGCGAAACACGATGTCGGGGAAAGGTTAAGCAGCCTAGCAGTTATCATGTTTAACAGGTCAATCACTGTGATCTCTGATGAAGTAATAGATGAGTTTGCTGAATAGAATAAGAGATAAAGGCTTTTTTTAAATATATATACTTGCTGATTGATTTATACTGATTGAGTTTATTGGTTATTTATACATAGTTTACATGTTTATATATTACTTATACTTACATGTACTTTTTAACGCTGGAAAAAGCCTGAACAAGGTGATAAATTTTGTTACTATTAGGTACGCCCATTTGGCGTATTTTAAGGCCCATTCTAGGCGGTAATCTCCCAAAAAACTTTTTTGCTTAGTTACATAAAAATCCTGCATCCGACCCTGTACGTGTATGTGTTCATTGATCCAAGAGGAAAAGAAGAACTTGGAGTTGGGAGTGGTGTCAGTCGTGACATTTATTGTTCATTTTGGGAGGTAGTATCCAATAGTTTATTAATTGGTGAAATGGAACGTGTTCCATTCGTTAGACACGATATGTACAAAGCCGAGTGGATTGCGATTGGAATGATTATAGTAAAAGGATATGTAGATTATTGATATGTAGATTATCATTCATTGACAATGTTGAAACTGACAATGGCACTTTTTCTCTAAAGTATACAAACCATGCACAAATATACAAAATTATCACATCATTACGTAATGACATATCTACTGGTCCCGATCAAATTCCAGTAAAGTATTTGAAAATAGCTGCTGAGTATATTTCTTCTCCACTCACGCACATTATCAACAATTGCATAAAACAAAATCTTTTTCCAGCACTTTGGAAGTCGGCTCGAATACAACCAGTCAATAAAGTCCAAAATCCAACCAGCTTGTCAGATTATCGCCCTATTTCGATATTACCTTGTCTATCAAAAGATCTATGAAAAAATTGTACTACAACAACTTTTGGTCTTTCATTGAAGGTAATGCTATCTATAAAGAGACTATAAGTGGATTTTAGAAAAGGTCATAGTACTGGTACTGCTTTACTCAAACTCAGAGATGATATCAAAAAAGCGATGAAAGCAGGTGAAGTAAACACTGTTGGTCATGGTTGACTTTTCAAAGGCATTTGACACCATATGCCATAATACATTGATTAAAAAAATGAAAAGATATGGGGATTTTCAAAACAATTTCTTTACTGGACATTGTCATATTTGACAAATCGAAGACAATTTGTTGCAAGTCGATATCAACCAATCAGAAAAATTACTCGTTAAAAACCGGAGTGCCACAAGGATCCATTTTAGGACCAGTCCTCTTCAACCTTTATGTAAACGACTTGCAAAACATAATTAACAATGGCACGATTCAATACGCCGATGACACCACGATCTATAAATCCTGTCGTCCAGCTAATATAACCGAGGCTGAAAGTGAGATCAATACACATCTTCAGGATTTATCGATATGGTCCACAACAAATTCGCTATGTGTTAATTCTGCCAAAACTAAATACATGGTGTGTTCATCGAGTAGATTGTCGGCATTGCACAATTTAGATGAATATTCATCTAACATATTGTTCAACAATTCAACTTTACAAAGAGAACGAACTTCAAATCTTCTTGGAATTACAATTGACGAACACCTTACATGGGAGAGCCACCTAAACAATATTATTTCATCATGCTACGGGACTTTGTCATGCCTACGTAAACTGAAAAACTACACTCATTTTGCTCTTCCAAAACAGCTGGTTGAGAGCTTAGTCTGTCAAAAATCGATTTCAACGACTATGTATATACACCTTCTAATAAACAGCTGAAAAAACTACAGCGTATTCAGGCCTTTTGCCACCTAATAAAGGCCTTACAAGTAAATCACGTGGTTCCACGTGTCTGCGCAGTTTACCATTGGTCTAATCCTTCCACTCTTAATGGACTACGACGTCCCAAGTCGTTTTCCATTGCGCCATGGCCTTATAACACTGTCAACTACGTGTACAGGCCTGTAAAGGCTGTAATTGGCCTTTTGACGCATAATAAAGGCCTTACACGTAAATCACGTGGTTCCACGTGCCTCCGTTGGTTACCATTGGTCTAATCCTTCCACTCTCAATGGACTACGACGTCCCAAGTCGTTTTCCATTGCGCCATGGCTTTAAAACACCGTCAACTACGTGTACAGGCCTCTAAAGGCTGTAATATGGCCTTTTGCCACATAATAAAGGCCTTACACGTAAATCACGTGGTTCCACGTGTCTGCGCAGGTTACCATTGGTCTAATCCTTCCACTCTCAATGGACTACGACGTCCCAAGTCGTTTTCCATTGCGCCATGGCTTTATAACACCGTCAACTACGTGTACAGGCCTTTAAAGGCTGTAATATGGCCTTTTGCCGCCTAATAAAGGCCTTACACGTAAATCACGTTGTTCCACCTGCCTGCGCAGGTTACCATCGGTCTAGTCCTTCCACTCTCAATGGACTACGACGTCCCAAGTCGTTTTCCATTGCGCCATGGCTTTATAACACCGTCAACTACGTGTACAGGCCTCTAAAGGCTGTAATATGGCCTTTTGCCACCTAATAAAGGCCTTACACTTAAATCACGTGGTTCCACGTGTCTGCGCAGGTTACCATTGGTCTAATCCTTCCACTCTCAATGGACTACGAAGTCCCCAGTCGTTTTCCATTGCGCCATGGCTTCATAACACCGTCAACTACGTGTACAGACCTCTAAAGGCTGTAATATGGCCTTTTGCCGCCTAATAAAGACCTTACACGTAAATCACGTTGTTCCACCTGCCTGCGCAGGTTACCATCGGTCTAGTCCTTCCACTCTCAATGCACTACGACGTCCCAAGTCGTTTTCCATTGCGCCATGGCTTTATAACACCGTCAACTACGTGTACAGGCCTCTAAAGGCTGTAATATGGCCTTTTGCCACCTAATAAAGGCCTTACACGTAAATCACGTGGTTCCACGTGTGTGCGCAGGTTACCATTGGTCTAATCCTTCCACTCTCAATGGACTACGACGTCCCAAGTCGTTTTCCATTGCGCCATGGCTTTATAACACCGTCAACTACGTGTACAGGCCTCTAAAGGCTGTAATATGGCCTTTTGCCACCTAATAAAGGCCTTACACGTAAATCACGTGGTTCCACGTGTCTGCGCAGGTTACCATTGGTCTAATCCTTCCACTCTCAATGGACTACGACGTCCCATGTCGTTTTCCATTGCGCCATGGCTTTATAACACCGTCAACTACGTGTACAGGCCTCTAAAGGCTGTAATATGGCCTTTTGCCGCCTAATAAAGGCCTTACACGAAAATCACGTGATTCCACCTGCCTGCGCAGGGTACCATCGGTCTAGTCCTTCCACTCTCAATGGACTACGACGTCCCAAGTCGTTTTCCATTGCGCCATGGCTTTATAACACCGTCAACTACATTTACAGGCCTCTAAAGGCTGTAATATGGCCTTTTGCCACCTAATAAAGGCCTTACACGTAAATCACGTGGTTCCACGTGTCTGCGCTGGTTACCATTGGTCTAATCCTTCCACTCTCAATGGACTACGCCGTCCCAAGTCGTTTTCCATTGCGTCATGGCTTTATAACACCGTCAACTACGTGTACAGGCCTCTAAAGGCTGTAATATGGCCTTTTGCCACCTAATAAAGGCCTTACACGTAAATCACGTGGTTTCACGTGTCTGCGCAGGTTACCATTGGTCTAATCCTTCCACTCTCAATGGACTACGACGTCCCATGTCGTTTTCCATTGCGCCATGGCCTTATAACACCGTCAACTACGTGTACAGGCCTCTAAAGGCTGTAATATGGCCTTTTGACGCATAATAAAGGCCTTACACGTAAATCACGTGGTTCCACGTGCCTACGAAGGTTACCATTGGTCTAATCCTTCCACTCTCAATTGACTACGACGTCCAAAGTCGTTTTCCATTGCGCCATGGCTTTATAACACCGTCAACTACGTTTACAGGCCTCTCAAGGCTGTAATATGGCCTTTTGCCACCTAATAAAGGCCTTACACGTGAATCACGTGGTTCCACGTGTCTGCGCAGGTTACCATTGTTCTAATCCTTCCACTCTCAATGGACTACGACGTCCCAAGTCGTTTTCCATTGCGCCATGGCCTTATAACACCGTTAACTACGTGTACAGGCCTCTCAAGGCTGTAATATGGCCTTTTGCCGCCCAATAGAGGCCTTACACGTAAATCACGTGGTTCCATCTGCCTGTGCAGGTTACCAACGGTCTATTCCTTCCACTCTCAATGGACTACGACGTCCCAAGTCATTTTCCATTGCGCCATGGCTTTATAACACCGTCGACTACGTGTACAGGCCTCTAAAGGCTGTAATATGGCCTTTTGCCACCTAATAAAGGCCTTACACGTAAATCACGTGGTTCCACGTGTCTGCGCAGGTTACCATTGGTCTAATCTTTCCACTCTCAATGGACTACGACGTCCCAAGTCGTTTTCCATTGCGCTATGGCTTTATAACACCGTCAACTACGTTTACAGGCCTCTAAAGGCTGTAATATGGCCTTTTGCCACCTAATAAAGGCCTTACACGTAAATCACGTGGTTCCACGTGTCTGCGCAGGTTACCATTGGTCTAATCCTTCCACTCTCATGGACTACGACGTCCCAAGTCGTTTTCCATTGCGCCATGGCCTTATAACACTGTCAACTACGTGTACAGGCCTGTAAAGGCTGTAATTGGCCTTTTCACGCATAATAAAGGCCTTACACGTAAATCACGTGGTTCCACGTGCCTCCGATGGTTACCATTGGTCTAATCCTTCCACTCTCAATGGACTACGACGTCCCAAGTGTTTTCCATTGCGCCATGGCTTTATAACACCGTCAACTACGTGTACAGGCCTCTAAAGGCTGTAATATGGCCTTTTGCCGCCTAATAAAGGCCTTACACGTAAATCACGTGGTTCCACGTGTCTGCGCAGGTTACCATTGGTCTAATCCGTCCACTTTCAATGGACTACGACGTCCCAAGTCGTTTTCCATTGCGCCATGGCTTTATAACACCGTCAACTACGTGTACAGGCCTCTAAAGGCTGTAATATGGCCTTTTGCCACCTAATAAAGGCCTTACACGTAAATCAGGTGGTTCCACGTGTCTGCGCAGGTTACCATTGGTCTAATCCTTCCACTCTCAATGGACTACGACGTCCCATGTCGTTTTCCATAGCGCCATGGCTTTATAACACCGTCAACTACGTGTACAGGCCCCTAAAGGCTGTAATATGGCCTTTTGCCGCCTAATAAAGGCCTTACACGTAAATCACGTGGTTCCACCTGCCTGAGCAGGTTACCATCGGTCTAGTCCTTCCACTCTCAATGGACTACGACGTCCCAAGTCGTTTTCCATTGCGCCATGGCTTTATAACACCGTCAACTACGTTTACAGGCCTCTAAAGGCTGTAATATGGCCTTTTGCCACCTAATAAAGGCCTTACACGTAAATCACGTGGTTCCACGTGTCTGCGCAGGTTACCATCGGTCTAATCCTTCCACTCTCAATGGACTACGACGTCCCAAGTCGTTTTCCATTGCGCCATGGCTTTATAACACCGTCAACTACGTGTACAGGCCTCTAAAGGCTGTAATATGGCCTTTTGCCACCTAATAAAGGCCTTACACGTAAATCACGTGGTTCCACGTGTCTGCGCAGGTTACCATTGGTCTAATCCTTCCACTCTCAATGGACTACGACGTCCCAAGTCGTTTTCCATTGCGCCATGGCTTTATAACACCGTCAACTACGTGTACAGGCCTCTAAAGGCTGTAATATGGCCTTTTGCCGCCTAATAAAGGCCTTACACGTAAATCACGTGGTTCCACCTGCCTGCGCAGGTTACCATCGGTCTAGTCCTTCCACTCTCAATGGACTACGACGTCCCAAGTCGTTTTCCATTGCGCCATGGCTTTATAACACCGTCAACTACGTTACAGGCCTCTAAAGGCTGTAATATGGCCTTTTGCCACCTAATAAAGGCCTTACACGTAAATCACGTGGTTCCACGTGTCTGCGCAGGTTACCATTGGTCTAATCCTTCCACTCTCAATGGACTACGACGTCCCAAGTCGTTTTCCATTGCGCCATGGCCTTATAACACCGTCAACTACGTGTACAGGCCTCTAAAGGCTGTAATATGGCCTTTTGCCGCCTAATAAAGGCCTTACACGTAAATCACGTGGTTCCACGTGCCTGCGCAGGTTACCATTGGTCTAATCCTTCCACTCTCAATGGACTACGACGTCCCAAGTCGTTTTCCATTGCGCCATGGCTTTATAACACCGTCAACTACGTGTACAGGCCTCTAAAGGCTGTAATATGGCCTTTTGCCACCTAATAAAGGCCTTACACGTAAATCACGTGGTTCCACGTGTCTGCGCAGGTTACCATTGGTCTAATCCTTCCACTCTCAATGGACTACGACGTCCCAAGTCGTTTTCCATTGCGCCATGGCTTTATAACACCGTCAACTACGTGTACAGGCCTCTAAAGGCTGTAATATGGCCTTTTGCCGCCTAATAAAGGCCTTACACGTAAATCACGTGGTTCCACCTGCCTGCGCAGGTTACCATCGGTCTAGTCCTTCCACTCTCAATGGACTACGACGTCCCAAGTCGTTTTCCATTGCGCCATGGCTTTATAACACCGTCAACTACGTGTACAGGCCTCTAAAGGCTGTAATATGGCCTTTTGCCACCTAATAAAGGCCTTACACGTAAATCACGTGGTTCCACGTGCCTGCGCAGGTTACCATTGGTCTAATCCTTCCACTCTCAATGGACTACGACGTCCCAAGTCGTTTTCCATTGCGCCATGGCCTTTATAACACCGTCAACTACGTGTACAGGCCTCTAAAGGCTGTAATATGGCCTTTTGCCGCCTAATAAAGGCCTTACACGTAAATCACGTGATTCCACCTGCCTGCGCAGGTTACCATCGGTCTAGTCCTTCCACTCTCAATGGACTACGACGTCCCAAGTCGTTTTCCATTGCGCCATGGCTTTATAACACCGTCAACTACGTTACAGGCCTCTAAAGGCTGTAATATGGCCTTTTGCCACCTAATAAAGGCCTTACACGTAAATCACGTGGTTCCACGTGTCTGCGCTGGTTACCATTGGTCTAATCCTTCCACTCTCAATGGACTACGACGTCCCAAGTCGTTTCCATTGCGCCATGGCTTTATAACACCGTCAACTACGTGTTACAGGCCTCTAAAGGCTGTAATATGGCCTTTTGCCGCCTAATAAAGGCCTTACACGTAAATCACGTGGTTTCCACCTGCCTGCGCAGGTTACCATCGGTCTAGTCCTTCCACTCTCAATGGACTACGACGTCCCAAGTCGTTTTCCATTGCGCCATGGCTTTATAACACCGTCAACTACGTGTACAGGCCTCTAAAGGCTGTAATATGGCCTTTTGCCACCTAATAAAGGCCTTACACGTAAATCACGTGGTTCCACGTGTCTGCGCAGGTTACCATTGGTCTAATCCTTCCACTCTCAATGGACTACGACGTCCCAAGTCGTTTTCCATTGCGCCATGGCTTTATAACACCGTCAACTACGTGTACAGGCCTCTAAAGGCTGTAATATGGCCTTTTGCCACCTAATAAAGGCCCTTACACGTAAATCACGTGGTTCCACCTGCTCTGCGCAGGTTACCATTGGTCTAGTCCTTCCACTCTCAATGGACTACGACGTCCCAAGTCGTTTTCCATTGCGCCATGGCTTTATAACACCGTCAAACTACGTGTACAGGCCTCTAAAGGCTGTAATATGGCCCTTTTGCACCTAATAAAGGCCTTACACGTAAATCACGTGGTTCCAACGTGCCTGCGCAGGTTACCATTGGTCTAATCCTTTCCACTCTCAATGGACTACGACGTCCCAAGTCGTTTTCCATTGCGCCATGGCTTATAACACCGTCAACTACGTGTACAGGCCTCTAAAGGCTGTAATATGGCCTTTTGCCGCCCTAATAAAGGCCTTACACGGTAAATCACGTTGGTTCCACCTGCCTGCGCAGGTTACCATCGGTCTAGTCCTTCCACTCTCAATGGACTACGACGTCCCAAGTCGTTTTCCATTGCGCCCATGGCTTTATAACACCGTCAACTACGTGTACAGGCCTCTAAAGGCTGTAATATGGCCTTTTTGCCGCCTAATAAAGGCCTTACACGTAAATCACGTGGTTCCACCTGCCTGCGCAGGTTACCATCGGTCTAGTCCTTCCACTCTCAATGGACTACGACGTCCCAAGTCGTTTTCCATTGCGCCATGGCTTGATAACACCGTCAACTACGTGTACAGGCCTCTAAAGGCTGTAATATGGCCTTTTGCCGCCTAATAAATGCCTTACACGTAAATCACGTGGTTCCACCTGCCTGCGCAGGTTACCATTGGTCTAGTCCTTCCACTCTCAATGGACTACGACGTCCCAAGTCGTTTTCCATTGCGCCATGGCTTTATAACACCGTCAACTACGTGTACAGGCCTCTAAAGGCTGTAATATGGCCTTTTGCCACCTAATAAAGGCCTTACACGTAAATCACGTGGTTCCACGTGTGTGCAGGTTACCATTGGTCTATATCCTTCCACTCTCAATGGACTACGACGTCCCAAGTCGTTTTCCATTGCGCCATGGCTTTATAACACCGTCAACTACGTGTACAGGCCTCTAAAGGCTGTAATATGGCCTTTTGCCACCTAATAAAGGCCTTACACGTAAATCACGTGTTCACGTGTCTTAATTTTAATCTATCAATTAATCTAATAATTTTTCCATTGCGCAATTTTATAACAATATAATTAAAAATAATTTTTTTATAATAAAGGCCTTACACGTAAATCACGTGTTCCACGTGTCTGCGCAGGTTACCATTGGTCTAATCCTTCCACTCTCAATGGACTACGACGTCCCAAGTCGTTTTCCATTGCGCCATGGCTTTATAACACCGTCAACTACGTGTACAGGCCTCTAAAGGCTGTAATATGGCCTTTTGCCGCCTAATAAAGGCCTTACACGTAAATCACGTGGTTCCACCTGCCTGCGCAGGTTACCATCGGTCTAGTCCTTCCACTCTCAATGGACTACGACGTCCCAAGTCGTTTTCCATTGCGCCATGGCTCTATAACACCGTCAACTACGTGTACAGGCCTCTAAAGGCTGTAATATGGCCTTTTGCCGCCTAATAAAGGCCTTACACGTAAATCACGTGGTTCCACGTGCCTGCGCAGGTTACCATTGGTCTAATCCTTCCACTCTCAATGGACTACGACGTCCCAAGTCGTTTTCCATTGCGCCATGGCTTTATAACACCGTCAACTACGTTTACAGGCCTCTAAAGGCTGTAATATGGCCTTTTGCCACCTAATAAAGGCCTTACACGTAAATCACGTGGTTCCACGTGTCTGCGCTGGTTACCATTGGTCTAATCCTTCCACTCTCAATGGACTACGACGTCCAAGTCGTTTTCCATTGCGCCATGGCCTTATAACACCGTCAACTACGTGTACAGGCCTCTAAAGGCTGTAATTGGCCTTTGCCGCCTAATAAAGGCCTTACACGTAAATCACGTGGTTCCACGTGCCTGCGCAGGTTACCATTGGTCTAATCCTTCCACTCTCAATGGACTACGACGTCCCAAGTCGTTTTCCATTGCGCCATGGCCTTTATAACACCGTCAACTACGTGTACAGGCCTCTAAAGGCTGTAATATGGCCTTTTGCCGCCTAATAAAGGCCTTACACGTAAATCACGTGGTTCCACGTGTCTGCGCAGGTTACCATTGGTCTAATCCTTCCACTCTCAATGGACTACGACGTCCCAAGTCGTTTTCCATTGCGCCATGGCTTTATAACACCGTCAACTACGTGTACAGGCCTCTAAAGGCTGTAATATGGCCTTTTGCCACCTAATAAAGGCCTTACACGTAAATCACGTGGTTCCACGTGTCTGCGCAGGTTTACCATTGGTCTAATCCTTCCACTCTCAATGGACTACGACGTCCCAAGTCGTTTTCCATTGCGCCATGGCTTTTTAACACCGTCAACTACGTGTACAGGCCTCTAAAGGCTTGTAATATGGCCTTTTGCCACCTAATAAAGGCCTTACACGTAAATCACGTGGTTCCACGTGCCTGCGCAGGTTACCATCGGTCCTATCCTTCCACTCTTTCAATGGACTACGACGTCCCAAGTCGTTTTCCATTGCGCCATGGCTTTATAACACCGTCAACTACGTTTACAGGCCTCTAAAGGCTGTAATATGGCCTTTTGCCACCTAATAAAGGCCTTACACGTAAATCACGTGGTTTCCACGTGTCTGCGCTGGTTACCATTGGTCTAATCCTTCCACTCTCAATGGACTACGACGTCCCAAGTCGTTTTCCATTGCGCCATGGCCTTATAACACCGTCAACTACGTGTACAGGCCTCTAAAGGCTGTAATATGGCCTTTTGCCGCCTAATAAAGGCCTTACACGTAAATCACGTGGTTCCACGTGCCTGCGCAGGTTACCATTGGTCTAATCCTTCCACTCTCAATGGACTACGACGTCCCAAGTCGTTTTCCATTGCGCCATGGCTTTATAACACCGTCAACTACGTGTACAGGCCTCTAAAGGCTGTAATATGGCCTTTTGCCGCCCTAATAAAGGCCTTACACGTAAATCACGTGGTTCCACGTGCTGCGCAGGTTACCATTGGTCTAGTCCTTCCACTCTCAATGGACTACGACGTCCCAAGTCGTTTTCCATTGCGCCATGGCCTTATAACACCGTCAACTACGTGTACAGGCCTCTAAAGGCTGTAATATGGCCTTTTGCCGCCTAATAAAGGCCTTACACGTAAATCACGTGGTTCCACGTGCTGCGCAGGTTACCATCGGTCTAATCCTTCCACTCTCAATGGACTACGACGTCCCAAGTCGTTTTCCATTGCGCCATGGCTTATAACACCGTCAACTACGTGTACAGGCCTCTAAAGGCTGTAATATGGCCTTTTGCCACCTAATAAAGGCCTTACACGTAAATCACGTGGTTCCACGTGTCTGCGCAGGTTACCATTGGTCTAATCCTTCCACTCTCAATGGACTACGACGTCCCAAGTCGTTTTCCATTGCGCCATGGCTTTATAACACCGTCAACTACGTGTACAGGCCTCTAAAGGCTGTAATATGGCCTTTTGCCACCTAATAAAGGCCTTACACGTAAATCACGTGGTTCCACGTGTCTGCGCAGGTTACCATTGGTCTAATCCTTCCACTCTCAATGGACTACGACGTCCCAAGTCGTTTTCCATTGCGCCATGGCTTTTATAACACCCGTCAACTACGTGTACAGGCCTCTAAAGGCTGTAATATGGCCTTTTGCCACCTAATAAAGGCCTTACACGTAAATCACGTGGTTCCACGTGTCTGCGCAGGTTACCATTGGTCTAATCCTTCCACTCTCAATGGACTACGACGTCCCAAGTCGTTTTCCATTGCGCCATGGCCTTATAACACCGTCAACTACGTGTACAGGCCTGTAAAGGCTGTAATATGGCCTTTTGACGCATAATAAAGGCCTTACACGTAAATCACGTGGTTCCACGTGCCTCCGCATGGTTACCATTGGTCTAATCCTTCCACTCTCAATGGACTACGAACGTCCCAAGTCGTTTTCCATTGCGCCATGGCTTTATAACACCGTCAACTACGTGTACAGGCCCTCTAAAGGCTGTAATATGGCCTTTTGCCACCTAATAAAGGCCTTACACGTAAATCACGTGGTTCCACGTGTCTGCGCAGGTTACCATTGGTCTAATCCTTCCACTCTCAATGGACTACGACGTCCCAAGTCGTTTTCCATTGCGCCATGGCTTTATAACACCGTCAACTACGTGTACAGGCCTCTAAAGGCTGTAATATGGCCTTTTGCCACCTAATAAAGGCCTTACACGTAAATCACGTTGTTCCACGTGTCTGCGCAGGTTACCATTGGTCTAATCCTTCCACTCTCAATGGACTACGACGTTCCAAGTCGTTTTCCATTGCGCCATGGCTTTATAACACCGTCAACTACGTGTACAGGCCTCTAAAGGCTGTAATATGGCCTTTTGCCGCCTAATAAAGGCCTTACACGTAAATCACGTGGTTCCACCTGCCTGCGCAGGTTACCATCGGTCTAGTCCTTCCACTCTCAATGGACTACGACGTCCCAAGTCGTTTTCCATTGCGCCATGGCTTTATAACATCCGTCACTACGTTTACAGGCCTCTAAAGGCTGTAAATATGGCCTTTTGCCGCCTAATAAAGGCCTTACACGTAAATCACGTGGTTCACCTGCCTGCGCAGGTTACCATTGGTCTATTCCTTCCACTTCTCAATGGACTACGACGTCCCAAAGTCGTTTTCCATTGCGCCATGGCTTTATAACACCGTCAACTACGTTACAGCCTCTAAAGGCTGTAATAATGGCCCTTTTGCCACCTAATAAAGGCCTCACGTAAATCACGTGGTTCACCGTGTCTGCGCAGGTTTACCATTGGTCTAATCCTTCCACTCTCAATGGACTACGACGTCCCCATGTCGTTTCCATTGCGCCATGGCTTTATAACACCGTCAACTACGTGTACAGGCCTCTAAAGGCTGTAATATGGCCTTTTGCCAGCCTAATAAAGGCCTTACACGTAAATCACGTGGTTCCACCGTGCCTGCGCAGGTTACCATCGGTCCTAAGTCCTTCCACTCTCAATGGACTATCGACGTCCCAAGTCGTTTTCCATTGCGCCATGGCTTATATAACACCGTCAACTACGTGTACAGGCCTCTAAAGGCTGTAATATGGCCTTTTGCCGCCCTAATAAAGGCCTTACACGTAAATCACGTGGTTCCACGTGCCTGCGCAGGTTACCATTGGTCTAGTCCTTCCACTCTCAATGGACTACGACGTCCCAAGTCGTTTTCCATTGCGCCATGGCTTTTATAAACACCGTCAACTACGTTTACAGGCCTCTAAAGGCTGTAATATGGCCTTTTGCACGCTAATAAAGGCCTTACACGTAATCACGTGGTTCCACGTGCCTGCGCAGGTTACCATTGGTCTAGTTCCTTCCACTCTCAATGGACTACGACGTCCCAAGTCGTTTTCCATTGCGCCATGGCTTTATAACACCGTCAACTACGTTTACAGGCCTCTAAAGGCTGTAATATGGCCTTTTGCCACCTAATAAAGGCCTTACACGTAAATCACGTGGTTCACGTGTCTGCGCAGGTTACCATTGGTCTAATCCTTCACTCTCAATGGACTACGACGTCCCAAGTCGTTTTCCATTGCGCCATGGCTTTAACACCGTCAACTACGTGTACAGGCCTCTAAAGCTGTAATATGGCCTTTTGCCGCCTAATAAAGGCCTTACACGTAAATCACGTGGTTCCACCTGCCTGCGCAGGTTACCATCGTCTAGTCCTTCCACTCTCAATGGACTACGACGTCCCAAGTCGTTTTCCATTGCGCCATGGCTTTATAACACCGTCAACTACGTGTACAGGCCTCTAAAGGCTGTAATATGGCCTTTTGCCACCTAATAAAGGCCTTACACGTAAATCACGTGGTTCCACCTGTCTGCGCAGGTTACCATTGGTCTAATCCTTCCACTCTCAATGGACTACGACGTCCAAGTCGTTTTCCATTGCGCCATGGCTTTATAACACCGTCAACTACGTGTACAGGCCTCTAAAGGCTGTAATATGGCCTTTTGCCGCCTAATAAAGGCCTTACACGTAATCACGTGGTTCCACGTGTCTGCGCAGGTTACCATTGGTCTAATCCTTCCACTCTCAATGGACTACGACGTCCCAAGTCGTTTTCCATTGCGCCATGGCTTATAACACCGTCAACTACGTGTACAGGCCTCTAAAGGCTGTAATATGGCCTTTTGCCACCTAATAAAGGCCTTACACGTAAATCACGTGGTTCCACGTGTCTGCGCAGGTTACCATTGGTCTAATCCTTCCACTCTCAATGGACTACGACGTCCCAAGTCGTTTTCCATTGCGCCATGGCTTTATAACACCGTCAACTACGTGTACAGGCCTCTAAAGGCTGTAATATGGCCTTTTGCCGACCTAATAAAGGCCTTACACGTAAATCACGTGGTTCCACCTGCCTGCGCAGGTTACCATCGGTCTAGTCCTTCCACTCTCAATGGACTACGACGTCCCAAGTCGTTTTCCATTGCGCCATGGCTTTATAACACCGTCAACTACGTGTACAGGCCTCTAAAGGCTGTAATATGGCCTTTTGCCACCTAATAAAGGCCTTACACGTAAATCACGTGGTTCCACGTGTCTGCGCAGGTTACCATTGGTCTAATCCTTCCACTCTCAATGGACTACGACGTCCCAAGTCGTTTTCCATTGCGCCATGGCCTTTATAACACCGTCAACTACGTGTACAGGCCTCTAAAGGCTGTAATATGGCCTTTTGCCACCTAATAAAGGCCTTACACGTAAATCACGTGGTTCCACGTGTCTGCGCAGGTTACCATTGGTCTAATCCTTCCACTCTCAATGGACTACGACGTCCCAAGTCGTTTTCCATTGCGCCATGGCTTTATAACACCGTCAACTACGTGTACAGGCCTCTAAAGGCTGTAATATGGCCTTTTGCCGCCTAATAAAGGCCTTACACGTAAATCACGTGGTTCCACGTGTCTGCGCAGGTTACCATTGGTCTAATCCTTCCACTCTCAATGGACTACGACGTCCCAAGTCGTTTTCCATTGCGCCATGGCTTTATAACACCGTCAACTACGTGTACAGGCCTCTAAAGGCTGTAATATGGCCTTTTGCCGCCTAATAAAGGCCTTACACGTAAATCACGTGGTTCCACCTGCCTGCGCAGGTTACCATCGGTCTAGTCCTTCCACTCTCAATGGACTACGACGTCCCAAGTCGTTTTCCATTGCGCCATGGCTTTATAACACCGTCAACTACGTGTACAGGCCTCTAAAGGCTGTAATATGGCCTTTTGCCGCCTAATAAAGGCCTTACACGTAAATCACGTGGTTCCACGTGTCTGCGCAGGTTACCATTGGTCTAATCCTTCCACTCTCAATGGACTACGACGTCCCAAGTCGTTTTCCATTGCACCATGGCCTTATAACACCGTCAACTACGTGTACAGGCCTCTAAAGGCTGTAATATGGCCTTTTGCCGCCTAATAAAGGCCTTACACGTAAATCACGTGGTTCCACCTGCCTGCGCAGGTTACCATTCGGTCTAATCCTTCCACTCTCAATGGACTACGACGTCCCAAGTCGTTTTCCATTGCGCCATGGCTTTATAACACCGTCAACTACGTGTACAGGCCTCTAAAGCTGTAATATGGCCTTTTGCCACCTAATAAAGGCCTTACACGTAAATCACGTGGTTCCACCTGTCTGCGCAGGTTACCATCGTCTAATCCTTCCACTCTCAATGGACTACGACGTCCCAAGTCGTTTTCCATTGCCCATGGCTTTATAACACCGTCAACTACGTGTACAGGCCTCTAAAGGCTGTAATATGGCTCTTTGCCGCCTAATAAAGGCCTTACACGTAAATCACGTGTTCCACCTGCCTGTCAGGTTACCATCGGTCTAGTCCTTCCACTCTCAATGGACTACGACGTCCCAAGTCGTTTCCATTGCGCCATGGCTTTATAACACCGTCAACTACGTGTACAGGCCTCTAAAGGCTGTAATATGGCCTTTTGCCACCTAATAAAGGCCTTACACGTAAAATCACGTGGTTCCACGTGTCTGCGCAGGTTACCATTGGTCTAATCCTTCCACTCTCAATGGACTACGCACGTCCCAAGTCGTTTTCCATTGCGCCATGGCTTTATAACACCCGTCAACTACGTGTACAGGCCTCTAAAGGCTGTAATATGGCCTTTTGCCGCCTAATAAAGGCCTTACACGTAAATCACGTGTTCCACGTGCCTGCGCAGGTTACCATCGGTCTAAGTCCTTCCACTCTCAATGGACTACGACGTCCAAGTCGTTTTCCATTGCGCATGGCTTATAACACCGTTCAAACTACGTGTACAGGCCTCTAAAGGCTGTAATATGGCCTTTGCCGCCTAATAAAGGCCTTACACGTAAATCACGTGGTTCCACCGTGCTGCGCAGGTTACCATTGTTAATCCTTCCACTCTCAATGGACTACGACGTCCCAAGTCGTTTTCCATTGCGCCATGGCTTTATAACACCGTCAACTACGTTACAGGCCTCTAAAGGCTGTAATATGGCTTTTGCCACCTAATAAAGGCCTTACACGTAAATCACGTGGTTCCACGTGTCTGCGCAGGTTACCATTGTCTAATCCTTCCACTCTCAATGGACTACGACGTCCCAAGTCGTTTTCCATTCGCCATGGCTTTATAACACCGTCAACTACGTGTACAGGCCTCTAAAGGCTGTAATATGGCCTTTTGCCCCTAATAAAGGCCTTACACGTAAATCACGTGGTTCCACCTGCTGCGCAGGTTACCATCGGTCTATCCTTCCACTCTCAATGGACTACGACGTCCCAAGTCGTTTTCCATTGCGCCATGGGCTTTGATAACACCGTCAACTACGTGTACAGGCCTCTAAAGGCTGTAATATGGCCTTTTGCCGCCTAATAAAGGCCTTACAACGTAAATCACGTGGTTCCACGTGCTCTGACGAGGTTACCATCGGTCGTAGTCCTTCCACTTCAATGGACTACGACGTCCCATAGTCGTTTCCATTGCGCCATGGCCTTATAACACCGTCAACTACGTTACAGGCCTCTAAAGGCTGTAATATGGCCCTTTTGCCACGCTAATAAAGGCCTTACACGTAAAATCACGTGGTTCCACCGGTGTCTGCGCAGGTTACCATTGGTCTAATCCTTCCACTCTCAATGGACTACGACGTCCCAAGTCGTTTTCCATTGCGCCATGGCTTTATAACACCGTCAACTACGTTACAGGCCTCTAAAGCTGTAATATGGCCTTTTGCCGCCTAATAAAGGCTTACACGTAAATCACGTGGTTCCACGTGTCTGCGCAGGTTACCATTGGTAGTCCTTCCATCTCAATGGACTACGACGTCCCAAGTCGTTTTCCATTGCGCCATGGCTTTATAACACCGTCAACTACGTGTACAGGCCTCTAAAGCTGTAATATGCCTTTTGCCACCTAATAAAGGCCTTACACGTAAATCACGTGGTTCCACGTGTCTGCGCAGGTTACCATTGGTCTAATCCTTCCACTCTCAATGGACTACGACGTCCCAAGTCGTTTTCCATTGCGCCATGGCTTTACAACACGTCAACTACGTGTACAGGCCTCTAAAGGCTGTAATATGGCCTTTTGCCGCCTAATAAAGGCTTACACGTAAATCACGTGGTTCCACGTGCCTGCGCAGGTTACCATCGGTCTAGTCCTTCCACTCTCAATGGACTACGACGTCCCAAGTCGTTTTCCATTGCGCCATGGCTTTATAACACCGTCAACTACGTGTACAGGCCTCTAAAGCTGTAATATGCCTTTTGCCGCCTAATAAAGGGCCTACAATCTCTCTCTT